>JZLH01S0090575.1:113052-141528 GCA_001188425.1 Eucidaris tribuloides | reverse complement strand
TGAAGATTAAGACAGAGCAAATTGAACAAAGACTAGACAGTATTTCAAGAGGCTAAGCGTATGCTATTGAGCGTTGATGTAAGCAGGTCAGTGTCACAAGACATATTTCTAATTGCCAGAAGGGATCGCGGGTTTTTCGCATTGCACGACTTTTTTCTTGTGGAGACAGACACACTGTATAGGGCGTTCAAATATAGTTTTTAACACAGATCTTCTACACATAAATAAGGACAGACAATGGTGGGTTCTACTGATGCAATATATACTGTGTCCTATATAATTGAACATGGAAGTAGACATGGTAGAAAACAAAAGAAGAAGTATGGAATGAACATAAAAACATAAAATATAACGGAAGAAAAAGTAACATAGAAAGACGGAAAGAAAGAAAAACGGAGAGATTGGAAGAATAGAGAGTCAAATGAAAGAAAGATAACATAATAGGAAATAATAAAAGAAGGAAGACTGAAAACAAAAGAAAAAAAGAAAAAGAAAAATGACCTCAAGATAGCAGGAAAAGAAATTTTAAAACAGATAGAAGGAAAAAAGACATCACGAATGAAAGAACAGAAAGAAGGAAGGAAAGAAATATCAAATGAAGAAGAGAAAGAAAGAGAAATAAAAGCAAGAAAAGAGAAAAAGAAAGGATAAAATGAAGAAAAAGAGAAAGGAATGAAGACAAGGGAAAGACGTAGAATGAAAGAAAAATAAATCAAGAATATAAAAGAGTAAAGAATGAACAAAATAAACATATAAAAGCAGTAAGAAAGGGAAAAGGCTAGAATGAAAGAAAAATAAAAGAAAAATGAAAGAGTGCAAACAGAAGGGAATAAAACAAGAAAAGAAAGAGAATGAATGAAAGGTAGACCAAAGGAAGAAAGATAGAACATAAGGAAATAAGAATAAAAGACATTAAGAATGAATGAAAAAAGGAAGAAAGATAGAAAGAAGGAAGGAAAATAGATTGAATGAAAAAGAGAAGAAGAGAAAAAGGAGAAAGAAGGGTAGAGATAGAAAAAATAAGCAAGAAGAGAGAAAAGGAAAGGATGAAGTAAAGAAAAGGAGAAAAGAAAGAAAGATATGGTAAAAAGAGAAAGAAAGAAAGAAAAAGAACAATAAAGAATAAAAGAATAAAGAATCAAAAGATTAGCAAATAAAAGAAAAAGAAAGAAAAGGGTAGAATGAAATTTAAAAAAAGACTGCATGAACGAAATACAAATAGAAAGGAATAAAACAGAAAAAAAAAGAATGAATGAAAACAGTGAGGAAAAGGAAGAAAGATAGAGAAATGCAAGAAATGAAGAATGAATGAAGAACAAGAGCCCCGGGGGGCACGACGCTCACCTGAGGTCTCGCAAACTCTCTATGATGCCCATAGAAAAAACATCAGTTACATATAGTTTTGGCCCTTAGAACCTGATATAGACTAGGCACCAACGTAGCCAAATGAACCAGGTGGAAAACTTTGCCATATGGCTGATTTTGCCAAGTTAAATTCTAACATCGAGTTTTATAAAAACAAGGGCGAGGCCGCTAATATCGTAACATTCTTGACCTTTGGACCTTCTTATGTGACCTTGACCCTAAGTTTAACATTTGAGGGTCACATACTCTTGTCGAGCAGGTTTACCCATTTCAACTGTTAGTCATTTAAATGCGGCCAATACCAACAAAGAAGAAACTTGCAGGCAGTATTCATTTGACCTTCATTTGACTTTGAGCCTACATATGTGACCTTTGACCCCAGGAATAACATTTCGAGGTCACTGTTACACATCCTACCACAGTTTGGTTACAACATGGGCTTGTGGTTTAGGAAAGTTACCTAGTTTGGGCGCCTTATGTGGGCCCTGCCCCCTGCGGCCCCCCAGCCGGGGGGCTGAGTGTACCATTCAAGACACATCTCAGTCCCTCCCCCTGAGGCATCATTCCCACAAAGTTTGGTTTAATCCATTAATTATTTGGGGAAATGGTGATTATGTCCCCATAGGCGCCCTACCCCAACTTTTGCCCCCCCTGTAGGGGACCGAACGCGTGGCCACCGCTGTGGCATTCTCATGAGGAACATGTAATTCAGCACCAGTATAGAGGGTAGTCTACACACAAAGTGGTGCTTAACTAAACTATGTTCTGGATCTAGAGCAAGAAGATGTTTTGAAAAGACTACCCTACTGTTGGCCTTAGGGCCCTGCGCCCCTGCGGGCCCTAGGGCGGGCAGGGCGTGTACTTATTTGAGGACCCTGTAATGCCCCACCCCAAGGATCATTCCTGCAAGTTTGGCCGGCCAAAATCCGAATCAGTGCATTTTGAAGAAGAAGCAGAAAATGTGTAAAATGTATTACGCACCGACGCACACCGCAACACCGCACGGACGCACGACGAACGACGCCACGCACGCGACGACGACAGCGATCGCAATAGCTCACGATGCCTTATGGCTCTCAGGTGAGGCTAAAAACCTATTCAAAGTGACTTAGGCCTAACATTGTGGAGCTTCAATTTTAAAACATGGCTGGAAAACTTTGTGAATATCTGAGCTACATAGTAGAGTGTTCCAAATGGACAAATAAAACACCCGTAGAATACAAAAAGTCTGGGAAGGGTTAACGATGTGCCAGCATGCGCAAGTTATACATGAATATTAGCACAATAAGAACCTCGGTCGCGCGTGAGTTTTATTAAGCCGGTGTACACGACAGTAGAGTCTAGTGCGGAGGAAATGGGCAAAGTGAATCTGCCGTCAACTTTCCGGATTTTCGACTTGGTTTAACAGCCATAAATAGATCATTTATGAAATACAGATTTTTTCAGCCGGCGCCTTCATTTTTAGACCTGCACCTCAAAGATCGACTGTAGCAATGGGGAGTCATTCGTGGCTCAGATTTTTTCGCGTTAAACTGTGGTTTAAATCGTGTGAGCAAGTACCTTTACATTGAGATGAAAAATTTTCGATAACACTTTATTTTCTTAGTTGGCATCTGTCTCTGGTATTTCAGGTTAGCTCAGGCCAAAATGTGCCCTCATGGGAACAAAAGCGTATTCGTTTTTAGATGTTGAAAACTGTTTCTCAGTCGTGGTTATTGCAATTTGTAGCCTATCATATTGACTTCATTGAGTCAGTAGGCCTATTTTCGGTTAAACTCCTCTCGCGCAGGACATTTTACGATGTAAGTGACAAGATGAAACAAATAATAATATCAACTTTGTTATGTTCTCCGGCATCTAACTTGTTGAATTTTATCAAATCGTTTAAAAATCCTATTACCCCAGACTATTTCAATGTGTCAACCGAGTTAGGCCAGTTAATGGCCGTGAGTAACAAGTAACGTTATCATCAAACATGCACAAGATTTAGTGTCAAGTTGAAACGCTGGTCTGTGCGGTTTGGTCTTGGTCTTCGAAAGCTGCTGCGTCGTCCGGGATCTGCGGGCGACTGCTGGGTCTTGCTCTGCGACTCGTTGTTCTTGGTCTTGTCGATCTGCGTCTCGGCGGGTGTCTGGTCTTGCGTCTTGGTCTTGGTCTTGTGATGCGTCTGGGTCCTGACTCCAACACTGGTGCATGGTCGATTTCTGACATCTTGATAGAGTTCTGATTTGATACTTTAATTATTGATAGCAAAATCCTTTTCATTTTTAACTACAACATCAATAGAACCGGATGGTTAGTTACGGTTGACGGTTGAAGTTAGCGTTACATGTTGTCCAGTCCCACATAAGATGGTTTGCCTGGTGTTATTCAGTCTTTCTTCAGATTTAGTATTGCGATATGTGGGGCTTTCGACTTCTTGTCAGACAATGAGAAGAGGCTGTTGGCATAGAAAAAACTGCAGAATGAATGATATTTTTTCATAAAACTGAGATTTAGTCACACTAGTCCCACATGTGGTATTTCATGTATGGTTCTGATTCACCTAGAGGGTGCTGTTGAAGACGTGAAATTTAGAGTAGAAATGATGTCCCCCATTGTTTCTTCATGATTCACACTCATTCAAACCATTAAAAAGTAATATGATTCGAGATAGAGCAATTTATATGATTTGTGATTTGTCCAATAATTCACAGAATTGCCCATATATATATATAATTTAAAGTCATTTCAGTGATGTCTATCTTTGGAATTAACAGGTATGAAACTGATTGTCATTGCAATTCTGTGCACACAAAGTGTTAAAGAGAAACTAAAACATAGGGGCAAGCTGGTTTTGAAAGATAAGGTCACTGTGGTGGAGTATAAAATAGCCTACATGTAGATCTATGTACAGTAAGTTAAGGGAAGAAATGGGCACGGTGAATACTTGCAGATTTTCACTTTTTTAAAGCACTAAACAGTCATTCTGAAATACAATTTTTGCAGGATTTCATTCTTAGATCTTATCAATGACATTTAGAGCATGCAGGATTATGTAGCTCACATTTTTTTTTTAAACTGTGGTCATTGTTAGCCTGGGGCTTTAAGATTACATGTAATACACTAGTGACTTGAATTTTGAGTTTGTTTTTTTTATCAGTTTATCATCAAGAAGTAGATGCTTATTTGAATTTCATAAGTTTATCTCAGGTGAATTCATCACAACTTGAAAGCAGTCTTGAGGGACAAATACTGATGCTTGCAATGTGAAAAAATGTGAGCAATCGATGGCAATTTCCTTACCATAATAACAAAAAAAATCTGAGTTGTGTAAATACAAAATTTAGTTGATCACAGACACAAACTGCTTTCAAACTTTTCATAAACACCAGCTGGCTTGTAACAATACTTGCAGAGTAGAAAATGTAATTAACATTGTAACATGATGCTACAGATCAGAGCTCTAACATTATCTTGCGTCAAGATGACCACACATCCAAATCTCATTTTCTTCATCGCGGATGACATGCTTATGTTTCCACCTCACCGCAGATGAGATGCACGGAAAAACAAGCAATAAGAAGATGAAAGCAGTCTATCGGACAATATCATCCGGAATAAAGATGACTTGGAGCGACAAGAGATAAGCAACTGATAATGATGAGATTTGGTTGGAGAGGAGGTGTATACTCAAGTCACAAACCTCAGTGGCATAATGAGTGAGATCATTGGGGGGGGGGTAAAAATGAATGAGCCAAATCATGGGGGGGGGGGTTTGAAGTAAACATACACATATACATTTATCAATATAAGCCTCACTGTACCATGATAAATTTCAGTGGGGGGGGGGGGGGTTAAGCACCCCGTGAAATCCCCCAATCTGATGCGCCATCGACAGACCCAAACATCAGGGATGTGTAAGCTATTCATTTTTGCATCTCAATTTTATTCTAGTTTTTGTTTTCAAGAGAATGAAATTTGGTACATTAACAAGGTTTTGGGACAAGAATGAGATATTTTGATTAGGACAGTTGCAAATAATACTGAACTTGTTTCCCAAAAGATCATTTCATATTTGATGGCCAACATACATGCATGTTGTTGTTGTGTGCATATGCAAAGGCCGTTAACTGTATTCATTATGTATTATATTAGCAGCCTTTGGTAGACACACGACATACAGTTAACGGCCTTTGCATAGGCATACAACGATACTAATATGGTCTGCTCCACTTTGGGATGACAAGAACCTGATATATCTGATCCTCATCAACACATCTTTTTTTTTTCATCTTCTTTCATACTATACTTCACATTCTCATAAATCTTTCTTTCTTATCTTCTTCATTGATGGTCATTTTTTTTTCATTACAGTTTGCCAGCAAATGATGAGAATAGACACTTATTAACTCTTACCCACTGTAGATGATTTGATTTCAATACTTATTTTCCATAGACCCCAGCCCGAGATATTCCATTCTTAGTCTCCAACAGGTTGATGTGTCATAAATTTTACAACAATGATCACATTTTTTAAATTGATTCTTAGAGTGTAATGTCAGCTTTAAACAGTTCGTTGGTCATCCGGCAGAAGGGCCTTAACAATAAATTTTCTCTAATTGAGAAATATTACCTAAACAGACTGACAGAAGGACCTCAAAATATCACAATACTTTGATTTCATGTGAAAAAAGCCAATGGTTTTCAAGTTAGAGACAATTAAGTGTTAAGGCCCTTCTGCCGGGAACATATGCTAGGGCCCTTCTGCCGGACAACCGGCGAGTTATATACATTGTTGGAAAAATAGTGCTGTGCACAACAAATTGTAGACAAAATTATACCCATGACAATATAATTTGTATTAAATTGTGAGAACTGATATTACAACAAATCTTATATTTATACTTTGGATCAATAAATCTCAACATCAAATGTGCTTATTATCCCTATTTTTTCTAAACACCTATAAAATGTAAATATACATATAATGTGTGATTAAGTGAGGAATGTTTTCCCACTTTATAAAACTGAAATTAACGAATTACATTACTTTCATACTTTATCACAATATAAGTATCATTTGCAACAGCAAAGTGTTAGAGTCAACCGATTCCCTACAGGGTTAAATATTTCTCCATTTCCATCCACAATTTATCCATATGGAATAGGGTTTTGCTTGATAAATTAAAAAATGCACCCCCCTCCAAAAAAAAGAAATTAAATCAGTTTCTGCTACTGACATCTAAAGTGTCTGTAATCACCATATTTGATCAATTTTTTTATTCAGATTGATAAAATTAAAAAAGAGAAACACACACTGCTGACTCAAAATTGATATGATTTTTTTCTGTGGTACATGATGTACTTTTTTTTCCAAACCTTTCAAGGATGCACGGATATAGTTTCCAGAATTTAATATCGAGGAATGGACTTTATGGTGATTTTGGAAATGTGAGAAGACTGCACGAGAGGAATCAAATATGTCTGTGGACATAAAATTTGTTTTCGTCAAGGACTACCTCCACTTACATGTAATGTCTGTGATTGGAAAAACATATGTTTAATACTCCAGGCAGTATATACCAAGTCATGACCAGTAGTGGGTCTAGATGGCTTCAACAAGGTTCAGCCCATACTATTTAATAGGAAATGCCAATTATTAAGATGATAATAATCATAATAATACATGTGACTTGTATTGCGGCAAATCCATTCTGTAGAGTGCTCAAGGTGCATATGTTTAGAAAAAGTAACAGTGATAGTAGGGAGCAGACATATAAGCAACAAGTGTAGAATTAATAGGAAGCACTGAACAGGTGAGTTTAATTTAAGGTAGTTGTTTATAAATATATTACCAATATGTTACCTGTAATTGTTTTCATGAAAAAGATATTAATATTAAACAAAACTAAACTGTTTTCAGTCAAAAGTATAACAAATAAAATTTAACCAAAAAATATGCACTTTCTGTTTAATTTCTTACTAACATACAGTGGAATTTTTTCTAGAAATGAACCGATTTTTAAAAATGTTTTTCACAGTGATAAAAAAACAGGGAAGTGAGTTAGAATTTATGACAGAGCCCAAAAATCATCTCGGTGAGCTATTTTTTGCACCCTTTTCCACCAAAATATGACTTGAAAACAAATTATCAGGGACTGAATTCTGGCTTTTGTGTGAAAAAAATGGCATCCCTGTTAGCAAGATTTCATGACTAGTCTAGTGATAAGCAAAAACAAACCACTGTATCTTTTATGTAGACAAACATCTCCACATGAATTGGCCCATCTATTGTATGGTTACTCAAAACCATCACAAAAACATCCTTAGTGCAAATTATTACCACTAGCACGCAAAGTGTCACTTATATCAGTCTGTTTTTTTCTCCATATTTTAACTCTTTGTGTGCTGAATTAATTCTGAGGGGATAATAATGATGAATGTTATTTTGATGTTTACTTTAAATCTTGCTTTCCTTATTATTCTATAGATGTTACTTATGCATTATGGCCATTTGTTAGCTTTTCTAGTACAATTGTATTGGAGAAAAGTAATTATTACGATTGTTGAATGTAATTGTACGTATGTGCAAAATAGCAACTTTGCGTGCAAAGGGTTAAAGCATAACTACTGAAAATCGAGCAATAACAACAGCTGTAAAGCAATTAAAGTCCATACCCACTTGTCCCCAAAGATGCATAATATTTTCTCTCTCACTCAATTATTCATCTTCACAGTGAGAGCATCCTGAGTGCATCTTCACAGCAATTTATTCTTTCACAATCTTTACCATTTATGATTTACTTGTGTTTGTGGTTGCTGTGGCCAAAAATATCACAAACCAACTGTTAGAGACGTGTGATAAAAAGCAACACATCTCTGGAGAATGAAGAGAGATATATCTCCCAAGACGGTTCTGCATATTCAACAATGCATTTGAACAGCTGCCGATCGTCACAGCAATAGTGCAATTTACACCTTATGAGAGCAGTGATGGTGCTAATAATCAGTACGAGAGGTACATATCATTTGAAAAGAAATTTACATTAACTCGTTGAAGATGGTTTGATTTTGCTTTAACACACATTTCCCATAGACCTCGGGATGAGATATCTTGTGTCTAGTCTTCTACAGCTGAGGCATAATTTTTTAGAAATTTCAAAGAAATCTCAGTCTGTATAACTTTATTAAAACTTACAGATTATTCACTCATTTTTTTGGGGGGGAGGTAGGGAGGGGCGAGAGACCTTGCAAGCAGTCACAAAATGTTCCTTATGTAACAGAACAGAAAACTAAATAATTTAGAGATAAAATAATTCAAATTTAGGTCAGACATTTTACAAGAGATCCAAAGAATTACACCTTACACAACTTCAATGATTACCCCCCCCCCCTCCAAAAAAAAAAAAATGTTTTTAACACCACTTTGGACAAATCTCTCTACTGGGTATTGAATCCATTTGAGGAACTTTTCTGTCAAACCACTGTACCTCTCTCCCATATCCCTTCCCTTTTTCTCTTGTTTTATTTTTTTTAATATACATGTCTTACATTTAATAATCTCAGCTGGCCTCCAGTTTCAAGCTGTCAGAATATTGCAATGCAAGGTACTTTTGGCATTTGGAAAAATGTGTAGGTTTGGTATATAAACCGTTGTAGAAGCCCACGATGATTGCAACATCCCCACAAATGTAATTTTGTAGCCACTAGCTACACCGCGAATTAATCATTTTCTAAATGTCAGGCCGACAGTGAATCAACAATACGTTGTCAGGAAATTATGTTTCTGTTTGTTTCTGAATCTGGAACTTTTCAAATGAAAAGAAACTGCCACCGCTATTACCATGGTGACTAGTCACTAATTACATGGTTAATAGTATGCGTGCAACAGTGATTCAATGATGCGTGATGAATAAAAACGCTACAATGAATGTGGGTCTGGTTTTCGCTTCTTGTTTGTTTGTTTTGTTTTTCCTTGAATTACTAATGAAAAATTACCCGAAAGTGATGAGGAGTTATGAAAGTTTATGAAAACTTACTGAAAATAAAATTTGCAGTCATCCCTACTGGAAGATTTATATAAGAGTGTTTCCATCTTGTGCTTATTTCCACAATGGTTTTCTACCTTTAAATATCAGTCGATTAACCTAAAAAGTATCTTCAGAACCTTAATTCTTAAGAACTCAATTCATTACACTTATTATCTGACCCAGGGGTTCTCAATTAGCGGCGCGTGCCACTTAAAGGCATTGTATAACAATGTTTCCAGTTTAAAAAATCTGAGCTACATGATTCCCCATGCTACTAGTGTCTTTGATACGGTCTAAAAATGAAGCCATGAAAAAATTGCAGTATAAAACAATCAGTAAGTGCTTTAAAAAAGTGAAAATCATTGAGAGACCATTCCAGCTTTTCTCCACAGACTGCTGTGTTGCAGAATTTCCTATCGCCCGATATAAAATTAATGTGCCAATATGTATCTGCACATATTGTACTAGTGACAGCATAGTTGTCCAAACTTTTGTGTTCTAGGGTGTTTATTTGTCCATTCAAACGCTGTCAGATATGTCAGATAGCAAAGTTCGACAATTTTTAAACGAGTCTTCCACAGTGTTATATAGTGTCTTTAAGGCGTATCAGGCCTTCCGAACTGACGCATGGAAGCCGCTATGAAAAAAATAATAAATTGGGTAGATTGTTTGAATTTGTATTTCTGCAATTGCCATTAATTAGAGTCATTTTGGGCCACTTAGAAAGCCTCATATTTAAAAGTTTCGAAGGGCACCGCCCCCTCCACCCCAGCCAGGGGCCCTTAAGCTGGCTCCCGGCTCCATGCTGCAATGCTTCGCTCGCTCGCTTCGCGTATTGACAGTGGCACAGTACTAATTCTTGATAACAAATATGGCACTTCAACAATAATAATTGAGAACCCGTGATCTAACCATTGATGTGCTTGTGTATTGCTCATTCCATGTTTCTGATAAAATAATATTTTGTTTTTATTAATTCATGCAAATATGACTGTGATTGTGTAAAGTAATCGAACATATTTAACTAATAATCATGCTGTATGTTTGCACATTTTAAAAACATATTAGTGATAGTTTTGATTACAGCTTTACCCCAAACAATTATCTGACATTTATAAACATCAATGGTCATGACTAGAGGTAGATTGAAGTTTGCAGGACCTTTCGACTGATATAATTCTTCATAAATTAACCTTTAAGACAATAATTTAGTTATTTACCACACTGTATTAGAAGATTTCTTGTTCCAAATTGGCTGATATGGCCTCAAAAAGAGAAGATAGAACACACTTGATAATGATGATTAACAAGCAAATCACTGCCAATCAAAATAGGTTTGCAAAGAAAAAAAGATCAGTTGTACAATCAGATCACAAAGGTCACATTTAAAATGCATGATCTGTAGAAGCGAAGTCCGCTATTATTGTCAATCCCGTCCTCTAGAGGCCTTTCTACATGGTTTGTTTCTGTATCTTGCAATCTCACTACCACTAGCCTGTGAATAATTCTTGTTCCCTGTGCTGAGACATTGTACCTGGAAAGAACAACTACATATACATTGCAGAGTGGCATCTGTATTTTCTCTTTTTTTGGGGGTGGGGGGGGGTTGGGGGTTGGGGGGACTGTAACATGACAGAAAGGGAATTATCACTCATCTAGGGAATGTTCTCTAAAAATTAGGATGATTTTAATTTAAGTATCTTGACAAATATTCTATTATCAGTAACAGTGTCATCTGAATATGTTAACCCATTGGAGACTAAGTATGAGATATCTTGTGTTAGGGTCTATGGAAAATGTGTGTAATAGTGAAATCAAATCGTCTCCAATGGCGGGGTTACAGAGGCTGCAGTCGGTGTTAAATGAACCAAATAACATTTGGATTTGATGTACAAAATAATATGAATAAATGAATAGAAGAAAAAATGGGAAGTAAATAAATGAATTAATAAATAAAAAATAAAAAAAATGAAAAAATAAATGAATATATAAATTTAAAAAATAAATAAAAAATTATGAATAAATAGAGAAACAAATGAGTAAATAAATAAAGTGTCTTTCAGATTCAATATTTCTAAACAACAAATTTGCTGTCAAGAAATTCCTCTTTATGGAAGCATAAAAAAATCTATGGTCTATTGTTTCACACAAACTGTCAGACCTACTTCCCCTCAAATACTAAGATTTTACAATTTCTGACAGAAACTGTGAATCTGGAGTGTCACCAAAACTCCTATAGCAATGGTACGGCTTATCAGTGATAGAGAAGGAATTTTCATAATTTTGATTATGGTTTATGAGGTCTATTTTTCAAATTTCAATTTTGGGGCAAGGTCCTGTGACCTTGAACTTTGAAGTTTAATCAGTTTATTCTTGCCTCATAGTATAAACTTGACCCAAATCACATTGAAATCTGATCAGCCACTCTTAAAGCCCAAGTTTAGTTTTGGGGATTTTTTGTTATTTGAAAGCTTTATGGCCCAAAGTCATAACCTGCAATAATAGATTTGAATGTCCTGTAGTTTTTTTTAATTATTTAATGAAAAATCTCGCTGTGAACACCCCCAAATTTACATTATAGCATCTTAAGGGTTAAAAAGGATTTAAGGTTACATGTGTTATACCTCATCTGAAAGTGCAGACTCAGCTCTTTCAGAATGAGGTATAACTCATATAACTTTTTTTTTGTCTTTGATTTTTTTTAAACAATTAATTAATGAAAAATGTCGGGGGGGGGGACCCGCCGACATTTTTGACCATATTTTACATTACAGCATCCAAGGTTAAATGTTATATGAGTAATACTCATCTGAAAGAGCTGCGTCTGCTCTTTCAGATGAGGTATAACACATGTAACCTTAAAGCCTCTTCAACCCTTTAGATGCTATAATGTAAAATTTGGGGTGTTCCCACGAGATTTTTCATTAATTAATTAAAAAAAAACTAAAGACATTCAGAATCTATTATGCAGGCTTATGACATTGGGCATAAAGCTTTCAAATAACAAAAAATCCCCAAAAACTAACTTGGCGCTTTAAGTTATTGAGGTCATGAACTTTAATCCCATCGGTTTAGGGCTGTGACCTTTGATATTACAACTTAAAAATCTAATCAGTTCATTGTTGCATCATAGTACAAACTTGATTTCAGTTTTATCACAATCCAATCACCTGCTTTTAAAAGCCAAAAACATGATGCCCCCTGCACTACAGGTGTATTGGTGGGGAGGCATGAAAAACAGGACAATGCAAATTATGCAATAAATATAATGGTACTCAACTGTTTTTAAGAAAGTAATATATTCGTAATATCTCTTCAAAATTCATCAACTTGTTAATCTATCTATCCAGCTATTTATTTCTGTATTTGCATGTTTCTATCGACTTATCTATCCACCTAATATCTCTATGTATCTAAAATATCAATCCATCTATCTTCTTACCTATATTTACCTACACAAATGCAATTAGACCTGAAGATACATTGGTATTTTATTTTTACAACTATATACATGTAATTAGTTTTATACATTAGGTTGAATTAAGTCTGTATTCCAATACCTTATTTTCCTTATGATACAAGTCTATCAAGTCACAAAGTAAGTAATCTTTTAGATCTCTGTTACTAACATAATTCCACAAAGTTAAATCAACTACAAAATAAAGTGAAAATCTCACATTTTCTAGACATTGTGGCTCCACATATATCTTCACCTCACTAGAATTCCGATTTTTCTTTTTATTAAAATTTCCAATATGATTGGTTTATCTTATTTCTATTTGACCATTGAACTCAATCTACTCCTTATCAGAAATGTTCATTTGTTGCTAACTACATCTTATTATGTCTAATACTTTGCAAACATATTGCATTTGTACAAAATAATCTACTACTTTGGGTAGTTACATGTATATGCAACACACGTTTTGTGATGGGATAGGATGTAAACGTGAAGCGCATACATGTACATGAGGCTCACGAATGCATTGCCGGAGGCTTGTCGGCCATAGTAATTGGAAGCATAGACGCATCACCATCAAATCAGATTTATGTAAGAGGAACATGATAATACACATGACGCCTTGTCGAAAACATTAAATGTGTCACCCTACGGGTACGGAAGCTCACAAAATCAGTAATGTGGGGGATTACGTTGTGAGAGATATGCCGTTTAAAGGTGCGCTGTCTAACGGCAATTCCACCACAGAGAGGACAAAAACAGGGGCTGCGGCAGGGTAAAATCTTGGGGGAGGGGCAAAAACTGTGGCACTTTGGGAGAACATTGATGTATGGTGCAAAACACAGATTTTTCTGTGGAATGCAAGTGCATATGGCCATGAGTATTTATGAATTCTAAACCAGATTGGAGAGTGATAATGAAAGAGTGTTGATACAACTGTACTGTGCCCCTAGCATTTCCCCCATTCCCCCATCCACGCACAACTCCCACATTTTGTGGGATTTATGACATTTCTTATCATAACTCATGAATTAGAAGTAGAAAAATAAAGGAAAATAGTGCAAAAGAAAGAGGAAAATTTCCCCTTCAATTTGAGCCTATATTTATCACATTCCAATAAAACAAGGTGATCACAGAATTTTTTCACATGAAACATGATCAAGAAATCTTCAAATTGACAATGCTTTTAATCATTGCAATCCACTATTTCGTGATGCAAATTGGCAATGTTTAACCAAAAATTATATAAAATTGTTTTTTTTTTCAATTTGTAATGCATTACACATCTTTTGGAAGCACCATTAAAAAAATTAGGAAAATATATTGCCAATTTGATTGATGAAATAGGGATTTAATCCTTCTAAAAATGAACTCTGTGCATGGGATGGGTTAATGACTTCGGGGGTGCACATTCTACTTTCATTCAATTTTTACCCCCTATGCCCTTAATGTGTCAATTTCATTACTCAAGTTACTGCAACACAATACACACAGGAAATCTAAATCCCTGTAAGAGGCCCTGCCAAGTGATTGATTGGAATGTATAGCTTTTGTGTTCATTCCTAATGAAGCATATATCAGGGGATACATATCATCTTATGTGCTCACTAACAGTGTATTAACTTTCATGGTTTTTTCATGGAGATTTGATATGATATATATGATATCTGATCCATGTCATATGCTGTGAGGTCAATGTACAGTAGTTGATGAATTTGTTGTATGTCCAGCAGAAGTAGCAGAAGGGCCTTAACCGTAATTGCCTCTAATTTTAAAACCATGTTTTTTTTCACATGACATCAAAGTTGCGCAATATTTTTTGATCCTGCTGTCAGTCTAATAAGTGCAAATTCCAAATAAAGCAATATTTCTCAAATTATAGAAAATTTACTGTCAAGGCCCTTTTGCCAGGAACATATGCTAGGGCCCTTCTGCCGGCCATGCAAAGAATTATCCAGGCTCTTGGACTACTCCACCGGAGGACAAATATCCAGGGATGACTTCCACTTAACTCTCCAGAAGGACAACTCCCCCAAAGGACAACTCCTCACAGGACAACTTCTCAGAGGACAACTCTCCTGCGGACAACTCTCCTGAGGATGGCTACCCCAAAGGACAACACCCCTGGTGGAGGTTAATAATGTTTCCAGTCTAACAAGTCTGATTTGACATCAGGGGACTTGTACTCAGGGGACTTGTCATCTGGGGGAGTTGTCATCTGGAGGAACCATCCTCCAGAGCTGATTCCCCCGGGGAAGCTCTCCTCTTGGAGAGTTGTCCTCCGGGTGAGATGTCCTCTGGAGGCATTGTTAGGCGGGAGTTATCCTTGGGTGAGTTGTCCTCTGGTGTAGTTGTCCCAATACAAATTATCCAATATTTAATCCTTATACTAGTAAATCCACGAGAGTAATGAGGTTAATCATATTAACCCACCAATGTCAACCCGAGTTGATTTTTACATTAAACCAAGACTACTACGTGAATTTAACCCTGTTTTCCAAAACTAGATTAAATCTCTATTTAACGATTGGAAATTGGGAAATCTGGGTTGAATTGATTGATAATCTAATGTGTGATTTTTAGTTTGATTATATTATGGCTGTAAACCGATTTCTTCAGATATTACCAACATAACCCAAATCTCCTGTCGGCAGGATCTTTAATTTGCATCGGAGTTGATCATCAAAGGATGGCTAAGGTAAAGACCTTGCACAATCTTTTTTAGCTTTCTAGTCACATTTTACTTGAATATTCAGCATAACAGGCTACCAGACCACGTACACAGAGGAAGAGGGTCAAAGGTCAGATGTACAAATCAGTCCCTCCGAATCCAGCTAGAATTTCTTTCTCTGCTTTTCATGCAGATCTCACTCGATTCAGGTGAATTCTGCCCTCGATTTTCTGCCACCGTCTTCATGTCAACACCGCATGGAAGTTACAGCACGATAGAATTAAATTAACTGAGGCCTAAATCTCTGCCTTTACTACAGCAGTGCACATGCTGCTTCCATGAGGTGTGTAACAGCAGAGGGTATGCACATTCTCTTCATGTAGTATGATTATGTCGTCGGTTATCCGATATGTTCCTGGCCGAAGAGCCTTAACAGTAATTATCTCTAATTTTGAGATATTGCGTTATTTGATACTTGCACTTCAGAAAATGACAGAAGGATCTAAAATATCACACTACTTTAATTTCATGTGAAAAGAGCCAATCGCTTTTAAGTCAAGACAATTTAGTGTTAGGGCCCTTTTGCCGGGAACATATGCTAGGGACCTGCTGCCAGACAACTGACGATATAGAAATGTACAGTATTTTGTTTATGTCCAGCAGAAGGGCTCTAGCATATGTTCCTGGCAGAAGGACCTTAATACTAAATTGCCTCCTTTTTTTGAAAACCATTGGCTTTTTCACATGAAATCATGTGATATTTTTAGATCCTTCTGTCAGTCTGTTAAGTGCAAATACATGTATCAAATAAGGCAATATTCTCAAATTAGAGAAACTTCACTGTTAAAGCCCTTTTGCTGGGGCAATGCCCTTCTGCAGGTCACACGATAATTGATATCTTAGTTTGTGTTTTTTACATTCCTCAATTGACATGCATGTTACTGCAATGTATAAAATGACATCCGAAATCTTCCTTCCTTTTTCTGAAATATGTACTCCATTAAATTTCATCTGATTCCTTTTCTTGAAAGACTGAAGTCATTGAATCTCATCAGAATAACAAACTGCCAGCCTTAACATATCAGTAGGATTAATACAATCTTCAACAGTCCAAAGCCATTCTACATAAATCATAGTCATAAATATCTTGATACAAATGTGTATTCTTAAACAAATGTATATTTTTAGTCTTAAACATTTCTCTCTGCTATTGAAATGATTAATTATAACTTTTCAAGCCTATACAAGTAATTTCAGTTGGGTTGAGATAGTGTATAATGAGTTGACTTTTTTAAAACCAAAATAAGATGAAAACTAGTGTTACACGACTTCAGCATTTTAGAGAGTCGACTAGTCGCCCACCAATAGTCGTGACTCCGGCTATTAGTCGACTATCAGTGTTCAACGTCTTAGTGAGTTCAAGATTGGTGGTGTGGGGTGCATGGGTGTCGCAGTCGGAGTCACAGTGAGTGCAACGTATACGGGAACACATGTATGATAGCATTTCACAATTATAGGCTGATCCAAGTACATTTTGGCAGTTCTGTTTGATGATAGATTATGGCCGATTCACAATGAAAAACGTAAAGGAAAAGAATACTATAAAGAGTTAAAAGCCGTACACAAAGACAATGCCATCATTTGCCATGACACAATGACTGGTAGTTCTGTTCAATTTTTACGTCTTTTGACTCAGTTTTTAATACAAATTAACATGTGATAAAAAGTCGACTATTGCGTTCCGATAGTCAGAGTCGCGACTCCGTGTAGGCAGTCACGACTACGACTTTTCGCGACTTAGTCGTGCAACACTAATGAAAACATAGGGTTTTTACCTTCTCTCGTTTAAAGGAAGATGGAGCTGGCAAGTAGCAGAAATAAGTTAAGAATTTTTATTTTGACATTGTGAGAATTATGGTAAATGGTGATAAGAAATAGTGTACTATGTGACACTTACCCTCAGCAAGGCCCTATTAATTGGTAAATTGCTGTTAATTTTACCTCTTGGCTCACTTGTTCCAGTGAAGCAAGAGAGCAGAAACAGCTACAGTGGGAGGGGCTTATTGATTCATAAAGTGCATAAATTGATACAGCCTAATAAATGAGCGTTGGGCCACATGCATCGGTCATGTCAGGCCAGCTGAAGGCCACCAAGTGAGCGATCTGATTGGTTTGCTAGAAATGACCATTACCTCACAATCGAAGAAGAATTTGGCTCAGGGGAAGAAATGCACTAAAATATTGCTGTTTCAAGTGTTTTGTGTGACTGTTGCATAACATCCTATTTCTGGCTATATACTGCACTATAATGTAAAGGTAAGAATACAGAATACTAGTATTGCATGCTTTGAATTTCAATTACTTTCTTAACGTATTCCTCTTACCTGCCGGCTCCATCTTCTTTTAAGATTCTTGGACACTCGATGTACTAATGAGGGGTGTGGCATATATTCTAATAATTTGTAATTACTTCTTCATAGATAATCTTTTGTATGCATTAATTTAATTAAAAAATGTATATCCTTTCTCGTGATATCTTTTTACACAAGGAATTATTTACACCTCTTTACTGATAAATATTTGATTGGTAATAGTCTATAATAGTCTATAGAGGTCAAATTGCAATGCCATCAACCCATCCCCTCCCTGCTCATGTCACATTCCAAACATTAGCTATAAAGAGCAAATTTGGATAAATGGCAGGTCTTATGTACCCAAGGGGATGACTTTAAGTGCTTATCTCACATTTTCTTATCACCTTTCTCGCATGATCACGCACGCTACTTTGGCACAGTTTCAAAACCATCATGATTAATGTCTTAATCTTTAACGTGTTTCACACCTGGTGGCCTTATAGGCTAAGAAGGGGATGGAAGGTAATGTCTCTGCACTTTCTTGATAATAGACCCCATAGGTACTATTAAAAGTATACGGAACATTATCGTAGCATTATTACTCATAATTCTTCATAAGAGGTACACGAAAATATAACTTACCCGCAATGCACATGGGTTTACATGCAATGTTTGGCATAAGTATGTATAAGTATGTATATATGCTCTGTGTAATATGATGTTATGAGTCTTCTATGGCTACATTACTATTAGTATCTAGCCAAATTTATGATTAGATGCATAAATCTTGATTTTTTCTAATAACTTGTTTTTCACAAGCTGTGACATAAATAACATTCGCCATGTAGCTCTGACTTTATGATGCAGAAATGTGAATATGTGTGGAGGTCAAATAATACGGCATTCTGGTGGTTCAAAGCACAGCAAACAATATTTTAGTTAACTCATTGAAACCAAAAATGCTAAAGTACCACTGATATTATTCAGCATTCTTTGTCTATGGGAGTGAAGAATTTAATGAGAAATCCACTTGCATAACAGGGATGACTCTACAGTACATTGCGTCAGACCGTCAGTGACCTAGAAATCCTCAAGGATCTTGTTTTGATGAAGAAACCCAGAAGTATGGTGAGCAAACTATGTGTGTTGCATGAGAAATTGGTTTCTGTGATTTTTCATTTGGCATTTTTATTTGCAAACACACAAATGCAGACACACATGCCCAACAGTGCATGCACATAAACCAGTACGGTTGTATAAGTGGGGGGGGGGGGGTTTGGACAAAATCACCAAAGGGGAAATAATTATATCCTTTCATGGGAAAAAGTGACGCAAAGATTGTTAAAAAGTGTGAAATGAAATGCCCCCTGCCCCTGCATAAAGAAAGTTTAAGAATTTATTTCCGTAACATTTAATTAGCTTTTGAATTGGTTCGTAAACACAAAATCTATCAAAAATGCTAACAAAATAAAAAAAAACAATTTAAGCTTCAGTGGGGTGGGAGACAATCCTCCCCAGACAAAATTGAGGGGGGACATGTCCCCCTATAACTTCCTATGACATAAACGCACTTATACACATATGCACACTGAGATATATAAACTTATTCTAGTTATTCAAAATGTGTCCATAGAGTGCAAGAAGGATGATATTACAATTTCAAATAACTCAGAAAATTTATTTTGTATCAAAGTTTTTTTTTTGCAGTTTAAATCAAAGTGAATAATTCATTTCTATTTTCAAATCACTTTCTAAAACATATAATTTTCTCCCAAATGTCAATAAAGATGAAAAAAGCTCAGCACAACTATAAAATTGCACATAGTTGCTCCCAATGCCGTACCCCTCACCAGCATGTAAGGAATTCCACAATATATGGTTCATATCATCATAAATCCTCTTTGCGACAAATATCCTAACGAACGTGCACATGAAAAAGGTTGTAGTGATACGGACTTCATGATATTTGGCCGACAGCTGAGGAGGCCAATCTCAATCAAAACCTGCTATTAAAATGTCTGTGCCATATCATAAAAACCCTCTGAACTATATTGTGTTTCAAGCAAACAACAAAATATATTTCTCCTTTTCGTATGTGTAAGCACGTTTTCCTTCGGGGTCCCTATCGTATGGCAGGATGGTCGGCGTCTCTCCTTTACGAGTGCACTGGCCCGTGCCCGAACAAGCTTACCTCGTAAATTAGTATGGCATGGCAGCATCGGCACTTATTACTGTCCGATGGTCGGCATTTTCTGATTTGTTGTCGGACAGGTGGTGAATATTAGCTCTTCATTTCACGCAAGATATGGTTGTGTGTTGCTATAAAATATGTACGAGGGTAGGCTGAAAAGTTCATAGGCTGTCTGAGAAGTAGTTATGCCATAGCAATGAAACTAGTGATGTACTAAATTCATCCTTTTCTGAAATTAACCAAATTGCCTTTTCTTATTTTTCTGTTAGAATAGTTTTTTACATCGGCAGTGGGGATTTCTCAAACTGGTCATTCTTAGCAGATATTTTTTTTCATGGCTAAGACTTGCCCTTTCAGACAGGGGTCATCTATATGGACTCTTTTTTATGCTCTTCTGAGATTCTATCCAGTTTCTCTGTTAAGTTTTAAGCTAATAACTTAATGAAGTGTATTCTCATCAGTGATAACCACGTTTGGGTGGATCTTTCAGCATTTTTAGCCTTTAAAAAAATCTGCCAAAAATTACAATTTTTCATCTCTCTACTGTCAAGGTTGCATCATTTGTAACTGAAAATATATCTGACAAGAAATAATATTAGTGAATATTAGAAAAGGTTGAGTTTTCATGCATGACTAGTTTTGTTGTTGTAGCATAGCTCCTTCTCAGTCAGCCTATGAACTTTTCTAGCCTGCCCTTGTATTAGTGCAAATATTTTGTTGTCTGCATTTGTTTACTACTGTATTAGAGTGTGTATGTGTCTGTGTGTCTGTGTGTCTGTGTGTGTGTGTCTGTGTGTGTGTCTGTGGGTGTGTGTGTGTGTGTGTGTGTGTCGTGTGTGTGTGTCGTCGTGGTGTGTCGTGTGTGTGTGTGTCGTGTGTGTGTGTCGTGTGGTGTGCGTGTGTGTGTGTGTGTCTGTGTGTGTGCGTGTGTGTGTGTGTGTGTGTGTGTGTGTGTGTGTGTGTGTGTGTGTGTGTGTGTGTGTGTGTGTGTGTGTGTGAGTGCAGTCATGTGTGCACCAGTGTGTGTTTATTATCATCCATCAGTGTCTTTGTGTGTTCATGCAAGGATGAATCAAAGACACTAAAACAAGAAAAGATTAAAGGAACAAAGGTGATGGCAGAAACAGTTGGAGATCTCTAAAAAGTAATTTTAAACTTAATATGATACCCAGTACAGCATGGATTTATCTATTCATTTTTATGGCCACATCCATGGTTAATTGAGCAAATAGATATGAATGTGTCCTATCTCGAAGGATATACATCAGACACGGTAATTATTCTTGTCTGAATTCTGAAACCACCTTGCCATCATTAACTAAATGTTCAAAATTATGTCCTGTGGGTAATAAAAATATTATACAAATAATGACTGGGTGGAGGTTGTTGTATTAAATTACTGGCCCAAGGTTGTCTTAAAAAGGATTATTTTTTCCAGAGACAAAGTTGATGGAAAATGATACTTTTCAAGACAAAGGAGGGCTGGTGATTTGATGCAAAGACCAACATCACCGTCATTATTTGTTTTATTCAACATCACAACACTCGTTGATGAAATTTCAAAGAAGAAGAGATTTTTGGGGGGTTGACGGATAATTGCCTTTCAGCCCATTTTGTTTTGCTTGTGTCTGCGAGTTATTGGCATGTGCATGCGAGCGATCGATGCAACGCAAAGCGTCCATGTCAATGAATGTAAGTGCGTGCATATAAATGGAAGTTTGGCGGGTTTTTTTTATTTTGTACCGGAAAATTCTTCATTTTGATGATGTACCAGATTTGTAAAAATAATGGAGTGTTATCTAAGGCTGATGTAGAATAAGTATATCTCCAGAGTGATGTAACATTTCTGTGTTTATTTATTTTTTTGGGGGGGGGGAGCAGTTGAAAAGAGGGTCTAGTAACACCCGAAATATTTCATTTTGTTGTTGTTGTTATTGTTGTATTAGACAGGCAAGAAATGACAGAATGTTATCTACACCTGATGTAGAATAAGGGGATTTCAAGAGTAAAACCAACACTTATTTGTTGTACCACATAGAATGAACATTGCATGCAAGAGATTAATCAGTTACTCTCTGAATCATATTTCATGATTTGTCCAAGTTAGCAATCCATTTTGTCTCTTACCTACAAAACAAGTCTGAATAGTTAAACACACTATTGTTAAAGGGCACTGTATAATCAATGTTTCCAAGTTTAAAATAACTGAGGCTACATGATTCCCATGCTACTAGTGTCTTTGTATAGCATGTCTCAAAAATTAAGCCCTGAAAAAATTGCAGTGTAACAACATCATTAAGTGCTTTAAAAAAGTGAAAATCATTGAGAGACCATTCCAAAGCTTTTCTCGCAGCAGACTGCTGTGTTGGCAGAATTTGCCTATCGCCCGAGTATAATAAATTAATTGGTGGGCCAATTTGTAAAGTCTGTACATATTGTACTAGTGACAGCATAACTGTCCAAACTTTTGTGTTCTAGGGTGTTTATTTGTCCATTCAAACACTGTCAGATATGTCAGATAGCAAAGTTCGACAATTTTTTAAACGGGTCTTCCACGGTGTTATATAGTGTCTTTAACAGGGAATCATTTTCTGCAATGAATATTTTTCTTCAACTATTGTTTTGCAATTACTGATTCTATATATCTAACACTGCCAATAAATACTACAAGACCACCTAAACCGATTTCTGATATCTTGTATCTCTAAATATGGGCAGGGCTCTACACTGACCTTTTAATTAACTTGCCCTTTGAGTAAGTAAAATTGTCACTTTCAAATCTGTACTTGCCCAAAAGAAAAATATACTTGCCTAACAATGACAAATAATTGTAAAAACATACATGCATCCCACCAAACTTCTGTAGTTCTGAAATGATGACAGATGGATGGACAATTAGTTACAGGCTTGGCAGCTATTGCCTGGCAGATAATATTTGTTGAAGACATAATAATTAATGTCAGCTTCCTTTAAGTGGAACTATGACAATAGCAAAAAAAAGTTAGGGTATAACATTTAGCAGTAAAAATAATTCTATGGTAAACAGACCACTTAAACATTGCAAATAATGATGTGCACCAATGTTGACTGAAGTTAGCAAACTGAAGGAAATTGTCCGTTTACCTGCCAGGACGAGAATCGAGTGGCAGTTTGTCTTTTATGTCAACGAGAGGAAATTACTGTAAAATGATGCTATTTGTCCAATTCATCAAGTACAGTCATTGTCAGAGCACTGCAAGCTGCTTGTGCTGGCATGCTACATTGTATTTATAATTATGCACTGGCCTCAATTTGTTGTTATAGCTGCTCTTTTCTATTTCACTTTATGGTGGGGGCATTCTCTATTTTGTGTGCTCTAATTGCAGGAAAATTGGAACAATTTAAAAGGAGACCTAAATTTGTGAGAAAACAGTTGGGGATTAGACAAATGCAACGTCTGTAGTGCAATCTGATCAGAATTTTAGGTGCACCTATGACATCCCCCAAGTAATGTTATGGTATCTTCCTAATAACCTCACATGCTCAGGAAGGCATGTGCATAAGGACATACCACTTTCCAAGTAAGGGGTGCTTCATGTGATTAGGCAGGAATGCCTGTTTGCACTTCAATATTTTTCATTATTAAATAATCATTATCTTTTATGGGAATCAAGTTCAACAAAGTACAAGGTGCAAAATTACTTTAATTTGGACTTGATAAACATCACCACTTCCCCCTCAAAATGTTTGTACTCATAACCCCCCCCCCAAAAAAATGCATTTCTTGCTAGTTGAAGATTTCAAATTTTCTTTTAAAGGTATTGGCTAACATTTACCACCGTTAAAAAAATCTGAGCTACATGATTCCTCATGCTACCATTGCCTTTGATAAGGTCTAAAAATGACGCCCTGAAAAAATTGTATTTCAAAATGATTATTTAGTGCTTTAAAAAAGTGAAAATCGTAAGTTGATCGGATTCACCTGCCCATTTTCTCCCATAGACTTACTGTGTGTACACCTAGGCTATTTAAACTCGCTCCGAGTTTTGTTTATTCATGCATAACTTGCCATTGGCAGTGTAACTTTTCAAACTTTTTTATTCTAGGGTGTTTATTTGTCCATTTGAACACTACTATGTAGCTCAGATATCAAAATTTGACAATTTTTTAAATTGAAGCTCCACAATGTTAGCCTATCACTTTAAACACATGTATTTGTCCACAGATACAGGACTGTCTAATCTCTACTGATAAATGTGTACATGAACGTTTATTTATTTGTGTATGTGTCATACATGTGTGTAGCTTCTTTTGTTTGTAATATTTGTCATAATTCTCAGCATGTATTCACAGCTATAATTTGGATAATTTGGATGTTGCCCTAGCACTGCTCTCTTACCTTAACCTGCTGGAGACCAAGTACAAGTTACTTGGGGTCCATGGAAAATGTGTGTTATAGTGAAATCAAATCGTCTCCAACAGGTTAACTTAACATGTACACAAAAATGGTCAAAGAGATTTTAAACCACGAAAATGGCAGGATGTCAAAATGTATTCTGCAAGGCTGGACGTCAATTCACACGTTTTATTGACAGCAGTTGAAAACCAGGTCACGTGTGCCTTTAATTTGACTGTTTTTCTGAAGAAACACAGGAAGCAATCGATGTCTAGGGACCTCAAATTACTGACGAGAGAATTGTTTTTAACCCAGCGGCCTAAACTCCAAAAACGGCTGAACTACTATTGAATAAGGATGTTGTGAAATATGTTGTTCTTCAAACTGTCAAAAGGCTGCTGTAGAGTGATATTTAGAAATACAGCTTTCCTCCAAATCTCTCGTGTTTTTCTGTTAGTTAAATGACATTTGCTCCAGTGGCAATTGCTCTGACAACTATTGCATGATAACCCCTTATCCAAACCCTATGCCAACCCTTTACACTTACCATTTTTGACATAAATAAATTAAAAGTTGGTTTGGTAATGCATCGTTATTTTTCTAATACATTACCTCCTTATCTAATGCAAATGTTTTTTCGTTAAACCACAATATCCACAATTACAACACTAGAAGTAACCCACTTTTTCATCAATGGAAAGTAACATCCCATTCCCTGTCTAAATCAATTCGTCACGTCGGTCCAACAGTAGGAATTCTTTACCATCACATTACGTAATACTCAATTCACAACTCCTTCAAAAGAAGTTCAAGCTCTCTTTGTTGTCACAGTACAATGTATAAACCAACTGTTTTTGTAAATCACATCAAATTACATTCCTGTAGTATTGTTATGTATTAACGCCATGGGGTTATCAACCTATCAAGTCGCATAGGCTTTTACTGATATACCCCATTTCACACCTTCAATTTAATTCATATCTGCAGTATTGTATTTTGTTTTTCATTTAGTGTAGTTCCAATTCCAGTTCTCCCTTTGAAATATTTGTGTTGATTAATGAAATGTATGTTTTTATCTTGTAAATATTGTATATATTGTTTTTTATCTTGAAGAGTGAAATAAAATCTATCAATCAATCAATCAATTTACCCTAACCCAGTTCTGAGCTGGAAACCCAATGGCAATCCTAATCCTTGTCTTCCTAGATATAGAGCAAGTTCTCTTAATCTGGTCACCCTTAATCCACGTTTCCTTATGGCAGTGTTTCTTATTTGCACACCAAACCATATTTGCACAGATTTGATCAAACTAAAGACAGGTAAATAAAAAGACAGTGTTCTAAATTTGGGATTCATATATTTTAAAGTTTGTGAAAACTAAACAAAACTATACATCAATTGAAATTGGGCCGTTGCTCAAGTTGTATTTTGTTACAGCAGTCTACGCTTCAGTGACTGGATGTAACTTTTGTCTACTAATTTTGAATTTGGTAGAGTCCATCTGTGGCAAAGATTGTATGACAATCACCAGACTGCAATGGTGTGAACTTTTATGTTGTAAGCTTTGATTAGTAGGTATTCAGTTTTCACAAGATGATATACAAGTTGGGTTTGGCAGCCTAGATTAACAGCTGTACAAAATTCAAATTCAGTTTGTGATGTTAGGTGGTATATTCTGTTTGAATTTATCAGCATTTACAGTGTATGCTCACGAAATATTGATGGCTTTTCAGCCCCAAGACTTGTGTGAAAGTAAATATTTACATGAATCTTTACATTACAAATGATTTCAACTGTATGATCGATAAGTTCAGATGTACAAATTATTGACACAGTCTTTAACAGAAATTGCTGTAACACACAAAATGTATCGTAAAGCCTTACATAGAGTTCAATTTCCATCACTGTCATAATTTCAATTAATGCTGGTAGAAGCTTTCACTTTCTATTCAACTACACAAAACCAACATTGTTTTTTCAAATAGCCACTGGACCGTTTACCAAACTTGCATTTACATTGGAATTCACCTCCCTACCCCCTTTTTTTCGGGAAGGGGGGGGGTGTATTTGGAGCAAGCAAACAAGTCTGAATTCTTCTGATACTTGGTTAATGTTCACCCAAGCTTTTTTGATGCATGCTTGCACAAATAATGTGATTTGTGCATCCATGTCTCCACAATGTGCAGTCATGCAACATTGCCAGTCATCACAGATGACTGATTTTGACAAGAAAATGGGGAAATATTCAATGTTTTTGCACCCTTTTTGCTTCAAAAGATGTTGTATGATTGACTATTCAACTGTAGAAAGTTTGCTCCTCAAAGCATACTTGCTGGTATTCTTTTAAAGGGCAATTCCATGATGATAGCAAGTTGTTTAAAAAATAAAAGCAGTCAATTCAGCAAAACACATCAGTAAACGTTTGAGAAAAATCTGACAAATTTTAATGAAGCTATAAATGTTTCAAAATTCATATGATCATTAAAATCTGGCATCACCATTTTGTTCTACAGAAGTGACCCTCCATTTGGTTTATACACAAAATGTCACTAAATTGTGATGTTTTTTCCTTTATAAACAATTCCTTCACCTCTGTACTGAATTTATTTTCACACTAACACTGATTTACAAGCTTTCCGGTATGAAATGTGTTTGTAACACACAAATACTCACGAAAATGAAAATTTAGTGATATTTTGTGTACAAAACAAATACTCCCAAGGAGTGGAGGGGATGCATACCTGTGCAGGTGTGATACAGTCCTATCATCACGGAGGGTAAAGTTAAGCAAAAGTGCCTAAAAATTGGTGATTAAAGACTATAGACCACCAACCTTACCTTCACTTTAAACAGCATTTTTTCACATTTTTCAAATTCTTGGTAATTACTGATCTTCAGATTTCATAGACAAGTCCTTCATAAATAGCCGAAGGGCATAAGTGATATTTTGCTGTGCTGCGTGAGGGGTGCAAATGAGATTATAGCTGCCTTTAAGCCTTCTTGTAATGAGTTGGCATTATGGTGAATACTAAGAATTGTAGTTTTGGGAATAATTTCTGTATGCATGGTACTTACCAATCAATCTCGACTGTCATACTCATTGACTGTGAACTATTTGTGAAAGGAGGCAAAACAAAAACAAAAACAAAAAAAAGAAAATATTTATACATGAACAAATAATATCATATTACTACACAAACTACAGTATCACTCTATTCTTTTACATTAAAAATGTGAAATGTAACAAAACAATGAATTATAGACCTGAGTAAAAAGACTCAGTGATCATCATTGAGATTAAATTGGCTAGTTTTAGAGTTTCAGCATCTTCTGAAAGATATTTTCAGCTGTAATATTACAATTTGACTACTTAGAAGGAAAAGAAGAATTACTTATTTCAGAAGAAAAGGTTTCAGGAACCAATAAAATAATCAATACAAAAACACAGCTGGGGCACAAGTCTTCTTTGGTGAAATTGTGCTTTCTTTCAAAGATGGTGGACAATAATTTAACTCTTAACATAGATCTGCACCACATAATACACATAAATTCCATAAAGCTTTAAATCCTCTGGCATTTTAAGAGTTAAAGCCCAAGTATAGTTTTTGTCGATCAGACAAAATATTTGCCATTCTTTCACAAAGTATTTTACTGTCACCCCAGACATCAGAAAACAACATCAAACCTGCTGAGAATTGTTTATAATGACAAATTACGATGTTTAAACTAAAGGAGAGCATTTTTCAGGCCACTGATAGATCATTTTAGTGTATCTAAAAAATACAATTGCAAAGAATTTCATTTTTTACCATTTACCAATACTAAACTTGGGCTTTAAGCAACAAGAAGTAGTACAAGACTACTCTGATATTTGTTTTATTTACTGATCAAGAAAATAACTCCTCCTTAAAATGTTTGATGACATTTCATCTTTAAATTTGTATGTCTTTTATGTGAAGGGATTTTATCATACATGTAAGGATGAACTTGTTTGCGTGAACCATGGATATTGACGTCAGAACAGTGAAATTGAAGTACTTATTTGTTC
>JZLH01S0090575.1:94765-105960 GCA_001188425.1 Eucidaris tribuloides | reverse complement strand
ACGTACGTACGTACGTACGTTAGTACGTAGTTACGTTACGGTTAGTGTTACGTCGTACGTACGTACGTATAGTACGTACGTAGTAGTCGTACGTACGTTACGTTAGTGTGTGTGTGTGTGTGTGTGTGTGTGTGTGTGTGTGTGTGTGTGTGTGTGTGTGTGTGTGTGTGTGTGTGTGTGTGTACCCACAATTGCAAGTCGTATATAGATATTTTTATGTTTAAGATAAACAACCTCTACTTGAACGATCTACTATGTAAAGCAAAGAGAAGTTGAATTCAAGTCATTTTGTCCAAGGACAAAATCTGAATATTAAGGAGATGCTTGATGCATTAAAGGTCAAAGAAACATATGGTATGGCTGAAGTACTGTAAGCTAAATTACAGTAGTATTGAACATTTAAATGCAGCAAGAACAGGACTATGAATGTTGACAGATCTTCACAAACCTAATGCTCTTTTCAAATGACAGCCATGAGTTTGGCCCTTTAATTTC
The DNA here is from genome assembly GCA_001188425.1 of Eucidaris tribuloides. NCBI lineage: Eukaryota > Metazoa > Echinodermata > Echinoidea > Cidaroida > Cidaridae > Eucidaris > Eucidaris tribuloides. Next base: position 105,465 of record JZLH01S0090575.1, on the reverse strand, counting down.
AGTACCAAACAAAGAATATCACATTCAATGTCTGTGCAGTTTTGATGCAATGACAGAGAGGGGGTTAAACGTTTGGTGAACATAGACAAACAGACAGACATGTACATGTATATAACCACATACATAAAGACACACCTACACCCTCAAATGTACGCATGCAGACAAACATTTTGAAACAGAGACAAGTGGAATTATACTGCACAAATGAAATGCAATGTCATATTTGCACAAGTGCAACTGCATGTGTCGAGTGTAAACAAATTAAGCATGTTCCCATCAAGTATCAGTACTGTTTATAGGAAATATCCTAATGTTTAGTTACTGATGAATGTGTAATGAATGAGTAATTAATGATTATGGACATAGTAATCTTAAACTGTTACTGCATAGAATATTTAGCCAAGTCTCAACTTATTTGACTAACAATATCAGTCACACAATAAATAGTACTGTACACAGTTCAGTGTAATAGAGCTGCTAAATGTAAACATAGGCACAATTGTGAAGCAATCATCCAGATATTACCAAAAGAATGCACAATAATAGCTTGAAGAAAAATATAACGAAGAACACATAACATTTTAATGAACAGAATATGTTTCAAAGTGAACACACTTCATCTTCAGCCTGGAAATTATACAGAGTCATTGATATTTATACACTTTGGATACAAGCAATTGGTTACAGAAAAAATTAATTTATATACCCAGGATATCAAGTAATGGCTACAGAAACATTTCTAAATGATTTTTTTTTAATGTTTCTGTAGCCATTATTTGATATCTGGGATGTATGAAATAAAATTTTCCTGTAACCAATTTCTTGTATCCAAAGTGTATTTGACTCTGTATAATTTCCAGGCTGAAAATGAAATGTGTTCACTTTGAAACATGTTCTGTTCATTAAAATGTTATGTGTTCTTCATTTTATTTTTCTTAATCATCCAGATGTAACAAAAGTTGTGAGACAATAAAAATGATTCCCTGAACTTCCACAACAGCAATGGGGACTTAGCAACTAAGAGACACAAAAAATGACTTGTGCTTCTCCTGGCTAATACTATGAAAAAGAATTATAAAGGTTTCTTTTTCACAATTAAATCACTACTTAAGATATGGTATTCTTGATTTGCACATCATAAGAGAAAATAAAAAAACTAAAATAAAATCTATTCACATAAATATTTCCCCCTCACAAAGCTTTGGAACTGAAAAGCCCTTTCAAATTCAAATTTAAGAAAGCATTGTAACTACGCTGTTATTTAACTATACAAATATTTAAAGACACATACTAACGTTGTGGAGCTTCAAATTAAAAAATGGTCAAACTTTGATATCTGAGCTACATAGTAGTGTTTGAATGGACAAATAAACACCCAAGAATAGAAAAGTTTGAAAACTTATGCTGCCACAGGCAAAAGATATGCATGAATAAACAATTAGTATGTGGGTGGAGTAAAAAGTAGCCTCGATCTACACACAGTTAGTCTGTGGGAGGAAATGGGTAGGTGAATTCAGTCAACTTGAAAACTTGTAGATTTTCAATTTTTTAAAGCACTAAATAATCATTTTGAAATACAATTTTTTCAGGGCTTCTTTTTTAGATCTTATTAAAGACACTTAGAGCATGGAGGATTATGTAGCTCACATTATTTTAACTGCAGTCATTGTTAGCCTGTGGGTTTAAATGTTCAAATTCAACTATTACTGTAGCCTGACTACCAGACATGATTCATTTATCATCTAATGGAAATTGAATACCTGCTTATCAATGCTTATCAGGTCAAAAACTCACAACATTGAAGTTTGACGTGTACTGAGAAGCCTCTTTTACAATTAGACTCTACCTAATACAGCAATTAGTGGGTGAAATCTACAGTTGGTGCCTATAATCTAGACTACCTTCATATACACAACTTGATCAAACAACCCATTTTCAAATACAACTTGAGAATCTCAAATATTGTAATTCATATAACTTTTTCAAACACAATGAAATATGAGTAAAAAAAGGGTGTTTGTGTGTTTAAATCAAGGACACAGACTTTAATTCTTGGAAATTATATTAGATAAATTTGAACAGTAGTTTCATATCTTCTGCTGATCTATACACCTTCCATTTTATGAATTATTTAATTATTTTCATAAAAAAGCAGTTTTATAAGTTATTGTACATTTCAAATATTGGCTTATTTACATTTCATGTACATTTGATTCTAAAAGATGTCTTTTTATACACTCATCTGATTGATTGAATTTGTTTATGTACTTAGTCATCTGGCTTGTGACAATGATTTGACAAGCCCTTTTACACTAAATATACTTTTCCACAAACATTTATTAATTTTTCATTCAAATTATTTTTATTAAATCATTGCACATGGAAAAGGCATAGTTTGTTTAGTGCAAAATATACTGTTAAAAATATTCAGACATAAACTTCATTGATTTATATAAAATTAAAGATTCAATTTTGCATTGACCAAGGCCATTGTAGAAAAAGTGTGAACCAATACAAAGTGTAAAAGGAGTGCAGGTGTTCATTGTAAATTAATTCCAGTATGAATGGGTCTCATGATAACTGACCAAACAACTTTCAACACCTGGGGGATACCACTGTCACTTCTAATGAAATGATCGCCAAAGCTTTTTAAGCTCAAAGCTGCATGCTAAAAATATTATTCCCATAACACAAACTAGCAGGTGGACTTTTTGTATCTTAAAACCAGAAGTGATGATGTGTTAAATTTATAAAAATGCCAAGCAAACTAGTCAACAGACAGCCAAAAAATGACAATCAAACAGTTTAATTGTAGGTCATATCTTTACAGACAGTAAGTGTGCACCTGATGAAATTACCTAAGAACTTTGGGATCCGTTTGACACCTCTACTCTCATTGCTTTTATAGCAAAATAAAATCTTGAGTAGTGAATCTTTTAATATTTGTCAATTTTCAATTTGTCAATTTCTGTATTTGTTATAATCAGACAAAAATCATCTTGAATCTTGAATCTCTTGTTGCACATTTAACAGTTTTAAAACAATATGGAAAAAGAAATTAATCCACCAAATGAAATTTTGAAATATATATATATATTAGGTATACAGACATATTCTTTTACTTTTTTCTTTCACTGAACTTTTTTACAAAGAAAAAAATTCCGGCACATAAACTTTTTTGAGAAGGGCAGAATTAATCTTAGCTTAATGTGTTGTAGGGTCCTTGTGAGTAAACACAAACCAAGACCATATCTTTAGGGTCAGTGGTTTTTCATTATCCCGTCATGTCATTTGGGACACGTAGGTCTCATATAACTCAATCAACTATTCTGATATGCATGTTAGAATTAGTAATTACTTTGTAACCTAATAGACTGACATTGTATCACATGCTTCTAACATTTTCCAGAATTATATTTTACGACGCAAGTTCTCATTTCTGGAACATTTCATTCAACAATTTGATATAATTATGATGAAGACATTTGTTGTACAGAGTATCACTCGGGTGAGGTACTACACACCATCACCCGAGTGATAACAGAACATGACTTGATTAAGAAAACCTTTGGGCCATTAAAATGATATCCTGATCTTGTCTTTCACCAATAAATTACCTTCCCATTTTCCTTTGTTTAGAATTCACCTGTTTCCAGCATAACACGCACTATTACGCTTGAAAAGAAACACTGGCGTCATCTCCTACCTTCAACCTCACACCTGACCAACCGCTATGCACAACTTAGTTACGGCTTATTACTGTTATTCCTCGTACTGCAAATTTTCCTCTGTGTCCATTAGTCTTCAAGAACATATCTGATGGGGGAGGGGGGGGGGCAGTTAATCGTAGTGGTGTTTATTATTGTGCTGTCAGCTACAATTTTGATTTGAATCAGTCTAGGGTGTACCACCAGAGGCATATTGGTGAATTCCTTTTTACGGTCATATTTCTCCACTGGAGTTCCAGTCATTAGCCTACCTGTAGTTGCTGTTACATGTATGTACAATGGACTTCTATGTGAAATATTTGGAGGGCTTAAAACTCCTGATCTCCCCCCCCCTCCCCCCATCAAAGTACCACTTTGGTCAGCATTACTGGTATATCAAGCAGCTGTTTTCTCACTTACCCGTTTTTCTAACACTTTAAGTTCTGCCAACTAATACGGAAAATACAAAATCTTTCCACGAAATGAACACGTTTGTTGCAGTTGCAGACGTCATTTCGCTTGAAGATAAAAATGACAAATTCCCATTTCTAATGAAAAATTTTCCAGTATGCTGCTTCCAATTCTTCAGTAACTCTATTTTGCACACAGCTGTAATTTGTGAAAATACCGAGAAATTTGAATTATAGTACATCACGAAAAACAGCATTCTGATTTTGCCATCAACTGATATTGAAATATTAGAACAAAATTCATTGAAGTACATTTTTGCTGTTTCATTCTCATTCATGATCTAATACAGAAATAAAAGTATGCAATTCATTGGTCATATCAGTTTTGCAATAATTGCTATGGAAGATTCATTCAAAGAGTTGTTATATTTTTAGATCTAAATATAATAAAATATCAAATAATGCTTTGAGGTACACACTGTAGACACAGCATGCGATCCTATATTTATTTTCAAATTCCTCATGGCAGTCATAACTTCCGATTCACAAACATAAAAAAAAAATTGAGCGACAATTTATGCAAACATAAGTCTTACAGTCAGAATATGATACATCTCGGTAGCTACTGGCTATTACCGTAATTTGCAAGGACCCTCATTATGCATGCTACCACATATTACCAAGTGAAACTGGAGCAGAATTTACAATTATGATTTTTTTTCCTTTTCATAATCACTCAAGAAAAGATTTTGCTTATTACCCAAAGAAGCAATCAGCCCAGGGATTAAGCAATCATGCATTGCAATGACCTACTATTTCAGTTGGGGAGAGATAGTTTTCAGGAATAACAAGATGCATTGGCACCCTGCATGCAATATTAATGAACCGCTTGAAAATGTCTGCTCTAATTAGCGCACGAAACTGGGTCAAAGAAACAAAATAATGAATCAGGACATTAACAAGGCTCATAGAGTCTGGATTGTCTTGTGGGACTTTTTTGTCTTAATATTTAACAAAATGAAGTTGTGAATGATGATCTGATAAAACCTTTCAGATTTTCATATATTTTATTTAATGACAATTTTTTCTTTATTTTGGGGCTTGCTACTACATTGTTGCTGGGATAGAACTAAGACCCCGTTTACAGTGCAGGGCCGGGCCGAGCCCGGCTTTAATTGCGATACTCGGCCCTCGAATTATGTGCGTTTACAGTGCCGGGCTCGGCCCGGTATATAACTTCAACCTTTGAATATTTTGTCGTAGTGGCGCTATGCATGTAAACAAACGATTATTAGGGAGCGCGCCGGGGTCACAGAGCGAAGGTGCATGGCGCGGGCTATTTGCCAGTTGTTTACGTTTACACGTACGCGCAAACGTACATCAAATTAATGACGGGGCAGAAGACGAAGAGTGAAGTTAAAACACATTGTAAAAAACACGGGAGAACTACGTCATGTCCCGTGAATGGTGACGTCACAGTCACTGCACTTCCGGGTCGGCGATTTGGCCCCGCATTTTGGCCCGAGATGCGTTTACAGTGAGAAAAGGCCGGGCCGAGCCGCGGCCGAGCCCTTGCCGAGACTACCTTTTGAGGTTGGCCAAATGCGCGGCCCTTTTTGGGCCCCGCATTTGGCGGCTTTTTGAGCGTTTACAGCTGAGGCTCGGCCCCGCGGCTCGGCCGGGCCTCGGCCCCCACTGTAAAACGCGGCGCGTCTTAGAGTGTTCAATCGGACTTTTGTCTGCGGGGACATACCGTAAACAGTATGAATGACTTGCTGGACCTGAGAAGAAGTAACTGTATTGAGTTAGAAGATTATTAGTGATTAGTACATCCCAACTCATTGTTTTGTGTCATATTTATTGATCCCTGCTAATTGCAAACATGGCAAGGAAAGAAATAAGTCAATAAATGGACTCTCCCCGTCTTACCTGTCTAACCAAATACATCATTATATGCCATTACGGACCTTGCTTTCTTCAACTCAAGCCCTCCTCCAGCTTCCTTGCCGCATTCCCTCTAAATCTTATGGTCAACGATCCTTTTCTTACGCCGCCCCTTTTCTATGGAACAACTTACCCCTTCACATACACAATGCTGGAACAGTGAACATTTTCAAAACTTTGTTAAAAACTCATTTATTTCAGCTTGCTTACCTACAATGTTCACTATTAGATATTTGAACATTATTTGTTTTCTTGTTATCTTGATATTTGTTACTTCAAATTTGTCTGTAGATTTACATGTATTTCTATTTGTGTATCTCTTCAGCGTATAAAGGTTTTAGCAATTTGCGCTACATAAATATCTTGTATTATTATTATTATTAAATCATTGGGTGTGCCTGCACAATACAAGACGTCGTTTGGCTGGGTGAAGGGCCTTAGCATGTTCCCGGCAGAAGGGCCTTATCACTAAATTACCTCTAATTTGAAAACCATTGGCTTTTTTTTTTAAACATGAAATTAAAGCAATGTGATACTTTAACTCTTTGTGCGCGGGACCCTGAATCCCAAGCATGCGGAGTTAATTTCAAAGAGCGCTCAGTATCGGGAAAGGAAATAACTAACTGACTTCAACTAGCAATAACTTTGCACAAAAACGTTTTTAGGAAAAATGTCCTAAGCAAAGTTGAAGTACATTTTACAGACCTTCTTAATGCATAAAGGGTGTTTGGAAATATACATCTGAATTTTGTAAAGTAATCGCTAATTGTAACCAACATCCATGTAGTTCTAAGTTTCCTGCTTGAAAGTATACAACTCCATTTAAATAATACAAGAGGGTAAACCACAATTTATAGATAAAAACCTGACTTGTAACAAGTTCATGAAAGAGATGAGTCACCAAATGAGAAGTGAATGAAGAGATTATCAGTGAATAGCGCGTCTTATTGTAATTGACTTTTCCAGTTCTTTTTAAAGTTAACTTGTGTCTAATCCTTTGTCCTATTGTATCACGAAGCCTCGATTGTATTTATCGATTTTTCTGGTTCCTTAAGAACCTAACATAATACCCCCATACTTGAGGAATGTAAACAATACAAAGAGATTACTGCTAGTATCCGGGAAATCAGTGTAATTCGGGTGAATCCAATCGTTTCTACGTTTGAGCGTGAAATGCGAATCCCGCACGCTGCAGGGAGTGCATGGATGCGAATACCGCGTGTAAAGGGTTAAGATAATTCTGTTAGTCTTTTAAGTGCAAATATCAAATAAGGCAATAATTCTCAAATAAGAGAAAATTCACTGTTAGCGTCCTTTTGCAGGGAACGTATGCTAAATGCCCTTCTGCCTGCAGGGCACATGACAAAGACACACTTTTTATAAAAATTCATTACATCATGCAACACAGTAAATAGACAAGGAGTGTGTTCAATTTACTGTATGAGAGTTTAAATTCTCACATTTTGCATTACGCAGCGCCATCATATGGCAGACATGAACAAGCCTATTTGATGCATTGCATCTTGGGTAGAATTAGGCAGTCCGAGCCGATTCTCCATGTGAGATGCCTCTTTTGTTTTAACTCCAAGTTTCTAATGGTTCTTATTTTCCTTTCAGCTTGTACTGCCAAATCAACTAATTCCTCCTTTTTCTTTCCTGAATGCCCTGTTGTGTTTGAAAATTGATCACCACGCATAGCCTGAAATCTACCATGCATGTTGACCTGGAAGTTGGAAATCTAGCCTCTGTGGGTTAGGCGTTGGTGGCGCAACGTATTGCAAAATGCTAGAATTACTGAAAAAAATTATCATTGCGTCACTCACCAGTTAGCTGTGCGGGGGTCTGTGTCCAAGATAGCTCTGATGATGTATAAAAAACATGACAGCAATTTGATGGAAAAGTTGAAGAGACGAATCCGCAAACCTGAAGGAGGTCAAGAAAACAAGAATATCGGTAAAATAATAGGTTACACACAAATTAAATAATCACAAAGTAATAACTGTGTCATGAAAATACAATTACAAGTATATGCATATTTCAAATTTATTTTTAACAATGCAATTATACCTCACGGTAAAACAGAGCCATAAATGTGAAATATAATAAGTCACACATAGATTAAATAATCAAAAAAAAATAACCATGTCATGAAAATACAATTACAAATATACATATACTTCAAATTTATGAACAATTCAATATACTTTGTGGTTAGAGAGAGCTATAACTGTGATGTAAAATAAGTCACACAGAAATTAAATAATATCAAAATAATAATGGTGTCATGAAAACACAATTACAAATATACACACACTTCAAATCTATTTTCAACAATGCAATTATACCTCACGGTTACACAGAGTCATAACTTTGAAATATAATTATGATCAAAGGAGTCCTTTGAAAGGACATCTTTGTTTGCAATACAGCTACTGTTTGGGTGGACAATTATTTAAAACAAAACTGGGTTACACACATGTAGAGAGATGAAAGACAAGTAGAAAACTGAGTAACAAATACATAATCATATTTTCCTTGAAGAAACAAACAAACAAACACAACCGTTTGTTTGTCAGCCATACCACTCTGTACAGCAAACTAGACTCAATTTACAAATAGAAAATTATGAGGGCATTATTTAATTACATATTGTATGCAGGACATATTATTGAATTAGTTTTGAATTAAACTGTTTTTCTATACAGAATTTTGTAGGGAAAATGTACTTTTATACTAATGGGCACAGTTGTTTTTGTTTCATTTTTAATTGTAATTGCAATAACAATAATAATAATTTTCATGTGCATGTCCCCCCCCCCAAAAAAAGGAGAAAAATGATGTTGAAGACACAAAGGAGAGTAGAGCCTCTTTCCTACAACTATATCAACTTAAATCAAGGAATATCTGTCAGTTAAATTTCATCTCTTAACTCTTAACGTGCCAGAGGATTTGAACCTCTCCGGACTTTATGTGTATTATTGGTGCAGATCAGGGACTTCGGCATGTTATGAGTTAAAGCAATCTGCAATACTTGGGGAAAATTGAAAAATACAATATATCTGATAATGAGCATTGCACTATTTTCTGATTAATACCACTGGAAAGTTAAATATTTATTCATTTTGAAGTACAAGGACAGAAAGAAATTACATCACACTTGAAAAGAGGTATCTTAGATCCGATGTCGATAGAAATGTAGATAAAGATGGTTTGCTGCATAAGTGGTGTGGATTTTATTTTCTGCAACTTTTTTTTTTTGCAGAAGGAAGTAAAGTAGTGTTGGAAATATTATGTTTCATCAATAGTTAGTCCTTGGGAATGAAACATGACTGTTGAAGGCATTATTGAATACTAGTACATAAACAGATGGATAGTTCATATGATATATAATACCTGTTCAATACACATCAGTTGTGCTTAACAATACACTAAAAGTACATTGTGCCATTAACAGGGCAAATATTATGATGTGATAGTTCCGTGAAATACGATCGCATGTTTGTTAGGAATGAAATTGAGCATCTGTTTCATTTTTCTGACATGGAATATGTCATTACAGTTCACGGATTATTGAGGATAACTGAAGTTATTATAATGCAACTTCAATCAAATTTGTCATTTTTGATGACCTAAGAATTCAGATACTTTGCCGATAAAATGAGTATTCTAAAGATATGTCTATTAGATGTGACATAGCCATAATTTTTTTCACTGATAACCTCCACTTTAAATGGGGACAAAATGAGGTATTTTTATTGCTTACATTCAAGGTCATAGCAGTTTGCATATTTTTCTTTGAATATTTGTGCTATACTGAAAAAGTGAATAATTACAACCTAAAAAATGATGGACAGAACAATTCTACTGCTAATCAAGCATGAAAAATTGGCTGTCATCTTTTAGATTGAACTGTATTGGATGTTAGAATAGGAATTTTGTTTAATTTATTTACCAGTTGATTCTCATATTTTCAGACATTGATCTTGTTGGAAATAAAAGAAGTATTTGTAATGCTACCATTAACATCTGAATGAAGTATTTATGACTACTGCTTCTACTACTGCTACCACTGCTACTACAGTCAATTCTGCTCAAGCAACCACCTGTATAGGAAGACCACAGTTTTATAAAGACCACAAGTTCAGTTTCCTTTGAAAAAAGGTGCTTCTCATTGAAATGTGGATTACTGGATCATGTATTTAAAGACCACCTGCTCTTAAAGACCACTTCTCTAATCTCCCTTGTGCAAGCTTTACATGTACTATGCTGCTGCTGCTACTACTACTACTACTAATACTACCATTACCACTACTACTACTATTACTACTACTATTACTACTTTAACTACTACTACCACTACAATTATCACTACTCTACTACTACTACTATTACTACTACTACCACTATAAATACTTTAACTACTACTACTACTACTACACATATATCTTGTACTTCTACTACCACTTCTATCAGAATCTACTAACTGTAACCCAGAATGGTATTAAACCTGAATTATGTGTGTGTGTGTGTGTGTGTGTGTGTATTATTGTGTGATCATGTCTGTATGTGTATGTATGTGTGTGTGTGTGTGTGTGTGTGTGTGTGTGTGTGTGTGTGTGTGTGTGTGTGTGTGTGTGTG
>JZLH01S0090575.1:60163-82777 GCA_001188425.1 Eucidaris tribuloides | reverse complement strand
GTGGATTTTTTGTGCGATTAGTTTTTCGTGCTGGCAGTGTTTTCAGAAGTTTTTAATTTTGCGGACAGCTAAAGTGGGTTAAGCAACTTCATAAGGCACAACGCTACCTCAGCAGCTAACCACTCATACACACACTGTGCAAACAAACAAGTAAGGCAAAAACTAAAAAAGAACATTCGCATGTGTTCATTTTCGAGCTAGCATCGGAAGCGTGAAATGCACAAAAATTTCCACACCACGAAATATTCCAAGTTTACAGTAATGTAATTATGGATCAAATTCCACAGAAACATCTGACAATATTCCCTCCTTTGTTCATGCTTCACTTGTTAGAACACGGGACTTGTGTGTAATGAAGCCATATCTTTGAGCATAGGGTTCAGGGGATTAAGGAGAAACCTTTAACAAGTACAGATGCGAGGAGAGATAATTTGATTAGCAACTGTATCGGAAGACGGATGACAGGTTTCTGAGGATGACGCCATTCCTCATCATCAGTTCAAGACACAGACACGGGATGCATCTCCAAGACGATTGCATCTGACATTAGAGGAAAACATCCTCCCCTCTCCATTACAATTCTGTTCCTCCCTATCAGATGAATGGATCGTTCCACATCTCATGTAGATATCCTTGGTCTTATGCTAAAAGGGCCTTAACCCTGTTTTACCTTCATGCCAGAAGGGCTTTAGGAGTGTTCAAAACTTATGGTATCAATGCCCTTTTGACAGGAAGGTAAAATAGGGTAAAAGCCCTTTTCGCATAAGACTGACGAGTATGTACTGCGCAAAATAATACTTTAATCCTATAATGTGCTATGTTCATTCATCTTTGCTTTTAATGGAGTGTTATATGTGTGAGTTCTCGGAAAACACACACAATTGTATAACAAGTGTTGAATATTTTCAGTGGATAACTCCATGTGCAGGATCAAGTACAGCTCTCTGAACTTTGTGTGTATTATGTATAGATGCATAGTTGCCTTTTTGGCATTGTAAGGGTTACCACACTTCATTGAATAAGATGAATGCTCGAGGCCAGCTAAAAAGACGTCATCTCCATCATCAATCCAAACCACCATTAAGTCACTTTGCATGCAGGATCCCTCCTCCCTCCACACATGGCACTTTCCCCTCGCTCCCGAACACAAACACATGCGACCCATTTGTTGCGATGACTCAAATTTACATAGCAGTTTTGTTTACATTAGCAGCTGTTGGCGTTTACTCCGTCGCCCATGTGTCTCCTGGATTCTGGTTCATGGAATTCCTGGCATCGTGCAGTATTGTGCCATATACATGACTTGTTGATAGACATTTAATGTGTCTGTGTGATGACACCTGAATTATGATTATGGTACTACTGACAAATGTGCAGTAACTGCATATTACCACAGAAGCCACAAACTAATTACAAATAGTCCTGCAGGACTATGGATTAAATTATAAGACTATTTGCACAAACAATAGCAGACGTAACGATAGTGTAGCTGACAGAGAGTCATAATACCAGCAGTACTAGTGCCCATAGTACAAGTAACAGTAGTAGTAGAAGTGGAGGTAATAGTAGAAGCAGAAGTAATAGTAGTAATAGTTGTTGTTGTACTAGTAGCAGTAGTAGCAGCAACAGTAGCAGTAGAAGTAGAAGTAGTAGTCGCAGTGAAAATGTTAGGAATTTTGTTTAAGTGGAATTCCCTTGAGAAAATGCTGGTCAACAGTACATTTCCTGAAGATCATCAATTGAGGAATAATTGTTCTATCAGAGAATGTTAGTTACAATCTTCCCTGATTAATCTCTAATTTTTAACAAAGTTTCAAAGTTGATACATTGTTCCCTATGGGGCTGGAATTAGCTGTGTGCAACCTATACGCAGTAAAACAGAGATTTTCCAGAAAACCCACTAGGAGGTCAAGAAAGAGACAACATCATCATCAATGAGCATGGAATATCTCTTTCAGTCGGCACTTCCGCACGGTACCAGAGCGCACAAAATGGGCAATCACTCAACGTACACTCACAACATGCCGCCTATTACCACTGGATGAGGGTGACCTTTGAAGAAAAAAGGTGGTGATCAGCTCCGTAATAAATTGAACAATGACATCAAAAAGCTTTAGCAAAACTTGTCACTTTTGCCAATTTGTTAGGAAAATTGGTAGATGGAAGGGTGCTATGTTGACAGGTGGTACTGTAATTGATTGAGTATGAGTCAGGTGGATGTGTCCAGGTAAGGTGCGAGATTGCGATTTGAAATTAGCTTCAAATTTTTTACTCTTTGGGTACGACAGGGTTGTACAGAAGCTTATCCCGTTGCCTCCAAGATTCTGAAAATCCCATAGAGTTAACGCATATCACACCCAGTTCCCATAGCCAATGGGTTAATATGCTGCACACTGAGATAAGGGGATCCTACAGGAGCCCAGAAAATATGACAGACTTTTCCAGTCACAAATTGAATATCAATAGATTTATATTGCCTAATGCCTCATTTCTATAGAGATATTTCTGATCAGTATGAATGAAGAAAATAAAATATTCTCTGAAAGCTTTTACAAATACTTATTTTCTGACCAGTGTTGAAGAAAGTAAGAAATACTGTTACACTTTTTTTTTAAAGAAAGCATAAATTTTAGTTTTATATTTGCTTCATTTTCAACCAAGTGTAATTGTGTAGTCTCTCAATAAATAATAATGCCATATACATCAGTGACGCTCAAGGGGTTAAGACATGAGAAAGGCTGTATGATCCTTAAATGACCTCAGGCAAAAATTGACTGTACATAAAAAGACAAATTACCCTTTTGAAGCCAATGTTACATTCTGTATGTTTTAGTAACATATATGTGCAATATGCATCTTGCATTAAACATATATTGTTTGGGTTTGCATATTACGTTCTTTCTCTGCATCACAGCTATTGTGACTGTACAGCATTGTAGCTTAAATTGAAATAACCTTGAATGTATGCATACCAAATGATCCTCAATAATCTAGCAGAACCTACAACAAAATATTGATTTCCATTTTTATTTGAATGGCATTAGCTACAATCAATTCATTTCATATGCTGCAAATTATAATCAATTGAGATTTTTAAGATGAGATTTTGCATTCATTGGGCAGCAATTCTGAATAATATTTCCGTACGTACAAAAATAGCCATGAGTATTAGAATATAGTCTTTCATTTTCCACGGGTAATGCACATACTGCTCCATGCTCTCCCAAATTTCAAAAAATCACAATTCATCACGATAAACAATTTTCAAGAGGTGTGATGCTGTTTTCTGATGTCTGGGGCAACAATACAATACTTTGTGAAAGGTTGATGAAAAATTTGTCTGAACGACCAAAACTATACTTGGGCTTTAAATGTCAGGGTCTATCATTAATGTTGCATCAGCACACAGTTCTCATCTAACAGAAATTGAAGTGATAAAAGCTTTTGTTTAAAGACAATACTAAATGTCAGAGAAATGATACAGCTACCTGTAATGATCGATAAAGCTCTATGCCAGATCGTGTTTCAGATAATGAAACATACATGTACTGCGTGACATCTTACACACCACACACACACACACACACACACACACACACACACACACACACACACACACACACACACACACACACACACACACACACACACACACACACACACACACACACACACACACACACACACACACACACACACACACACACACACACACACACACATTTAGCTCTTAACATGCAATGACAATTATGCTGTATGGACATTGTATGTTTGTGTGGTGCATATTTGCAACTTAAGCCTATCACAGGGCATTGACATGATTGGGAAAAGTCCAACATCCCTCAAGAACCAAACTGGTTGAAACATATACCAATATATACACCAGCTGGAGTGTATCTTCTGGCTGGAAAGATTTGTCTTGAGTTTGTTTACTTACGGAGAATCAAGTGTGAACATACTAGCAGTTTGTTTCTCTCAAGGAACAAAAGAATTAATTCCCATAGAAAACATAACGACAGATTTGTCTGTCACAAGGCGTACTGATGAAAGTTACTGTACACACTGAATACTTGGCGGTGGTTTTATTTTCGTGAATTTTGCTACTTATTGTACATGAAAATTTTCACTTCCTTATAGTTCCCGGGGACGGGGGGGGGGGGGAAGTGTCATTACAACGTGTACACCATGCACGTGTGAAAAAGCAAGTAAAATGGGTTGTTTTTCAGGGTCGGACGATGTACGCGCGTACATTGAAAAGGGTATATCAGGAAAAAAGGGTATACTTTTAACAGAAGGTTTACTTCAAAAGGGTATCTTTTCAAACTTGAATACTTGTTTAGGGTATTCTGAGATCAACTTTCAATTATGTGTTTAGGGTCCATTTTGAAAGTCCATACATGTGCATGGTGTACACCTTGTAATGACACAATGAAATCGCAAAAGTAAACTCTCACAAATTACCCGTCTTGAAGCAAAATCGCAGAAATATACAGACGAGAAATATATGACGCATACAGTATTTTAAAACGAATAATCTGTTGACTACAAAATGTTCACAGTATAATCCTTGCACAGTTTACTTGATTCTAGAATAGTTTTACTCCAAGTGGAGGATTACCCCCAATCATGCCATTTACATTTAAGAGTTAATTAATGGACTGATTTCAAAGTCTTCAAACGCTTTTTAAAAAATGAGGGAGGACGCCATCAGGGTTCCTTGGTGGAATGGAGTGATCACGTGGGAAAGGGTGGGGATTTTTTTTCTGATAATTTGTTCCCCAACATAACATTTAGGAGTGTATTAGAATTACTTTCTATGATATTATTCATGCATGTGGCTTTACATGTAGTTATGTTTATTCAACCCTTCAAAGAAGAGACACTAAATATTTGTGGTATTACATTGTGCATGCATCTAACTAAAAATGGGGGGGGGGGGGTTTGAGAGATCTTCTAACATGTACAAAGTACTGTACCAACAAAAATCAATCATCTCTCTGCATTGCAGTGATGGAGTGATCGGAATACGAGTCCCAAGACACAGCACACACTAAATGTGATACCCTTGATGTATTGTCCCACAAGGCTTTTACAATAAATTGTAGTTTCCATGACAATACCCTGTGTAATATACAGAAAAAAAAATAAATCTCACACATCAGTTCCTGCTCATATCTAGTATGTTCATTTGAACTGCTCATTTGCTTCACAAGGTTTGGGGAAAATGGGATTACCACATGTGGCAATGTCATATCAAGAAATTGGGTTACACATATGGGCTACAGATGATTAGCAGCGACTAATCTGATGGAGGGTTTAAAAAGCTACCCCTTTTTTATTATCCTCCTGCCAAATATGCATACAGAATGTTCCCACCCCTGGCAAATGCAGATGTCCATTTTTCAAATCTTTCTTTTTTGCCTGCTAACTCAAAATAATTGTAAATAAATAAATAACATGTACATGTAGCAGTACGTACAGTACATATGAAAAACGTTTGGATCCCTCCGACATTTTACATTTTGAGTAATATTTAAAAAATGAGAGAGTTTTAAAGTGAGCAATTTTCAGGGCATTGATAGATTATATGTTTATCTAAAGAAATCAATCCAAAGAATTTCCTTTTTCAAGATTTACCAAAACTACACTCTGGCTTTAAGTCACCAATTAAATGTGGTGCAACGGACAACTGTTATATCTTTCACAAATATAATACCAAATTGTTGATGATGTTTCTTCAACCCACACATGGAGTTAACTGATTTTATATTCAAGGGAGTAAGACAGCCATTGACACTGGTTGCGTGACTTTGGAGTGCATTTAGCGATGATGCTTAAATTATATCGCAGACTCCCGTGGTGTGAGACGTGAGTAAATTTATTTGTAAAAGACAAAACAATTGTGAAATCCTCATCACTGTCATATTAGCCAATTCGAATAAAGAAATCAATATCACGTTTCCCTGCCATGTGCTCTTATCTACAGGGTCAGGGTTAGAATTTTTGAAAAATGATTGTGTAGTAGAAATGAAGACAGCATAATGCATAATAGTACCAATACAGTAGGATGAATTACAAAATTTCCTCCAAATGAAGATTTCAGTTAAATAATTATACTGAACATGGTATTAAATGTTGGGGGTCAGTGCTATGTGTAAAGTGTACATGTAGTTTAATGAGAGATGAGGCAATTTTATATGGTTTACCATGATGGGAATATTAACCCATTGGAGATGATTAGATTTTGCTATAACATACATTTTCCATAGATCCTAGCTAGAGATATTCTGGACATAGTCTCCAACAGGTTAACACATAAATTTATGTTCTCATGACAAAAGTCTACACAGCATATTTACTTTCTTTATCTATACTGGTCAAAATTTGAATATTTTATGCCAAGGGATTTTAAAGCAACAAATCCTTAACATTTATTGTAAATGTAACCCCCAAAATAATTTTTCTGAGTTTGTGTCAAAGTGTGTTGTTTCTGAATGTGACATATGACGGCCTTCTGTACAAGCTGGTTGTCATCTTAACCCATTCAAGACTAGACATGAAACATCTTGTCGCAAGGTCTACGGGAAATTTGTGTTAAAGGAAAATCAAACCATTTTCAGTGGGTTAATATTTGCGTTCAAAATCACCCTGTACAGATTTTCATACAATAATAGTGACAGCTTGAAAGAATTTGTAAGCAGTGTATAGATCCTGTTATCTTCAACACAAGGCAAATTTTACCAATATATTCTAGTGGAGCTTGCAATTTGCAATGCAAATGTAATCTTATTAAAATGGTCTACGTACTACACTGAAGAAGAAAAAAATGAAACTCTCTAGCTAATTTAGATTTTACAGCCCATTTTATGTTTTTATCGCCTTTTATCCTCTTTACCCTCTTTTATCCTCTTTACCATATATTGGTTTTAATGAATACTTTAAGTAACACTTAGATATGTAAATAATAATATTACTAAAAACAGACAATGATCACTGAAATGCTGTATGCATATATGTCACCATATTTTGAAATGAAACTAATCTAGCCATTGTTGAAGTGGTTGTATTACGTGTGTAAAGCTATCCACACAAATAAATGAATTCGTTTTATAACCATATTTTCTGTGTTTACCAAATATACTTGTTCATTATCTATTCCAGTCACACCCATATGACAGATACACTTCAACACATTTGTTTTTTGTGAACTTGTGCCTTTGTATACACGTGCCCTTGCAGAGGTTTGCATGTACATGTATGTGTAGTTTTCTGTGTGACACTGTGTGTATCGCTTGCATGATATTATTCAAGTACATTTGAATCAGACATTACTTTGTGATTCAGTTGCTTAACCCTATGTATACCTCAAATGTAATATTTGTCATTTTTACTCAAATATAAATCCATACATCCTAAAAATTCTTGAAAAAAATATCATGAACACAGCTACAAGCAAACAATTTAAACAATGATGGACAACCAATGCATGGACATTTATAATTTTGTTTTATCTTATCACTTCGTAATTATCTTATCTCCTGATTTTTTTTCACCAATTTCTATCAACTTGTAATGACAACTATACTAACAATTTAAAGTAAACATACCAAGAGCTGGTTTGTGGTCATGTCAATTTTTCACAAAATGTTTATAATATCGTTCATTCATGCTTCTGGACACTTGAACCAAATCGTTCAACATGTTAATTTACTAATGATAAAAATATGTATGCTTTTTATATTCATTGATTTACTTACGATGGCTCGGATCGCCTGGGGCTCTGAGGGATGGCAGCCATTTTGGTATACCTCGTCTTTTCATTGGAAGCCATTCTGATCTACTTTGTAGCGGCGTGCAGCACCAACAAACATAATATATTTCCCGTAATCCTAATGCATAGTGATATCCGTAGCCGTAGCAATCCGACAAATCACGACACGCAGGGAAAAAAATCTAAAGCGTGTTGCCCCCTGGGGGAAGTTTCTCAGCACTCACACATAGAAAGAGCACCCAACTGCAAGTTCACAAATCCAGAAACAATTTCACAAATTTTACACTGATGTACTGTTCAAAATGTAGTTCTAATCTAGGTTGAATTTTAGCAATGCAGTCTCAACCTTGGTACAAACTGAAGTGTGGTACATGGGATGAATTCAGTTGATGTAAAGTTCTGCTTATTTACTGAGATGCTAGTAATCACAAAGAGCTGTGGCTTGTGTGAGCCCTAGGCCCAGCCAATAGCAATGGGCTCCTCAAGAGTGGTAGACCGTCATATCAATTACAGCATTTCAGCTCTCCACCTGCTAGACCACCTCAGTATGTCATCCAAGAAACAGTGAAGACTCAAGATATTCTAACTGATCTGCAGCGTAATTAAAAGCAACACGATCGTGGTGGAATCACCTAATTGCACAAGTCAAATTTTCTAACAGCCAGCCACTGAACAGGTTTATTTGACATGTATCAAAATAACTCCTTCATCGCAAGTGGATACGTTGACGCAAAGTACATCCCAGTAATACCAGCACTTCTGCTTGAATATTAATACTACTCTGTAAACATCGACGGCACGATCGGGCAGCGGCGTACGTCCACAACCATCACGTACGTAGCATCTAGTGTCTTCATATCTGAGGCTGATATGCCCAGCTGCCACAGCAGTGCAGAGTGGTGAATGACCTCGTCACGTGGCATGTGTGACACAGTAACGTATGCTGGTGCTAGGTCAGAGAACAGACACCAATCTTCTGCTGCAGCAGGGACCTAATTTAAGCTGCTTACATGCTACCATGATTAGAAACTCCACCACTATTGATTTCTGAGGGATAGCGGTCAGTCAAGCATAGAGCAACATAATTGATCATTTGGCCTGCACACTTGAGTTTCTTGCATGCCCATGGGACATGTGTTGGTGCCTAAATTTAGACACCAAACAATAGATGGTTTTGCTAATGTTTTCAGATCTTATTCCTCAAACACAGGTTGATCGAGAAAACCCCAAAACTTGACAAAAGCTTGCTTGACACATCAATTAATACAATCAAGTCTTGTGTTTGAGGCCACCCGCTCTCTATAGGAGGCCTACCCTGATGCATAGTGGCGCTGGCTAAAATGATTCCTCTGGGATAAATTTAATGTTAGTATAAACACCGGTCTACAGCAGTCACCTGTCTATAAAGAGCCAGCAATTTTAGTTTTTCTGTGGGTGGTCCTATAGACAGGTTTGACTGTACTATATATCATTGGCATTTGAGAATATGAAATTGTTTCATCCTCCACATAGCCTTGGGGAGGGGGGGGGGCTTCCAAGGGTGTAAAAATGCTGAGTATTTTTTATCTATGCTCTTCTTGTAGTCCAAGAGCAATTTAAAAATGTGGGTTATTGTATCATCTTTTTGTTGTGCTCTAGATGCCGCCCCCCCCCAGGTATGTAATGTCCGCATCCAAAACTTAACAGGTCTATAGGACTGCATTCATAGAAATGGGTCAACAAAAGGGATATCTGCAGGACCCCGGAGAATAAAATAATTCATGAACTTGAGAAATTATATTTGAACAGTTCTTTTACTTAACTTGCTCAGTCCCACTACCAAAGAATCATTTCATTATTAGGGATTTTTTTACTTGTTGGCAGTGGCGCAAATCCATTTTCAATCTGCCAAAAATGATTTCTATGAGTGAAATGCATAGCTGTCAACATATCTCATTGAAAATTGTTAATAGCCCTGTTGGAAATTAGTAATACTCACACATTTTGCATAAAACTACACAGTATTTTTTGTTAACAAATTTAGTAATGTCCAGGTCATTACAAGCGAAAACTGAATAAACAGAGAATGAAATTAGTAATCATTACGAAAAATTAGTAACAGTTGGCAGCTATGGAAATGGTGAATTGGCTACACTAAAACAAGGCTTCTGACAAGAGAGCACACCTTTAAATTTCCTTGAGAACATCATAAATTCATAGGAATATAGTCACAGGGGAAGGAGACCAACAGGAAGCTATCGAGTCTCTTTTCACAGGGTCACAGGAATATTCTAATGAATTTTCACACATATTGGACCATGCACGAGGTGTCTGCATAGTGAGGATATAAAAGTCTGCACTCTACTAAAGCATACCGGCTGAATCACATTGAAGGGCAACAGCCAAACTGTTTCACCTTTCCACCAGAAGGGCATTAAGGACATAGATATTGTACAGCATAAAGGCCCTGAATGCCAAAAGGTGGAAGGAGGTTGAAACCCTTCCAGCACAAGGCTGGCAATTTTCAAGACAAGAGAGGGGTAGAGAACAAGAGAAGAGCTTAGTTCCAAAAAGCACTAAATCCACTTTAGTAGCTTTTGACTTTTTCTTTGCCTGCATTTGTACACATGTCTAAATGAATATACTTAAACCCAAGATAATTCATACTTTGACTCGAAATTTTACACTTTAAACAAATCAGTAGCTGGCAAATTTGTTGATGCTAATAACTCATCTTTGGTCAAAAATGGATTTAGTACCTTTTGGAAGTAAGCTCCTCAAATAATGCTTTTGGCCAACTTGCACAGAATTTAAATTTGCACTGTGTGTTCTTGCTGATGGAATGTAACATTTCTGGCTAAGGCAAACACACTTAACGTTCAGTACTGTGTCAGACCCACGTCACCTTAATGGTAGGAATACGCTACAGAATGATCCAACTTGAGTACATTTACAGTGCACCACGCATATCCAAGGCACATCATTGCAAAGATATTAAAGGACAGTGGCATGATTGCGAGAAATCACATAATGCCTCAAAACCAAATGAGATGACATATATACCAATATGTATGGTGGCTATAGGGTATGCAAGCAGTGGTGTAGCAACCGCCCCCCCCCCCTTCCCTTGAAGAAATTTCAGCTGGAAAATCCACCAACCAACAGGGAAAAATGAAAGGAAAGGACGCATATTTTGAACTTAGTTACAGGGAAATTTTCAGCGAGGACAAAAAACTATTCAACCACTTTGAATGACACAGTAATTTCTAATAATAATTGTACAACACAGAGAAAATATATGACCATAAAATTAGCGCAGCAGAAAACTTAAAACAGTTTAAACATGCTTCTGGAATCAGTGTATCCTAAATACAGTTCTTCTTTTAATCTCACCATTGGCCTTTAAGATACAGCAGTATTATTTATACAAATAAAGTGATCAATGCACTAACTACCGTGATATATAATGCAAACAGTTTTATCAAATATATCATGTCTCGGTGATCCCGTGTTTTTTTCACCGCAAAAGTGGTCGGAACTTTACCTGTGAACACCCTCACACTGTTAAGCACCGACTTCTCCACTCGGATGCAAAAAAGGTTGGAATTATGGGTAATTTCACGTACCCCTAGGGGCCGGTGCAAGTGACCAACCAGTGGAACAGACACAGCGAGACACTTCGGTGAATTATTCAAGAATATGCTATTAGCCGGTCAACACAGCAATTTGTTCAGCATCCCTGGCCATACATAGCCATGCAATAAAGAAGCTGTGCATCTTAAAGGGGCAGGTCAAGCATTATTCTGTCTGAGTAAGTGATGGAGAAATTGGAAGTGATTTGTTAATTAACCCTTTGCATGTGAATGTTGTAATTTTGCACATTCGTACAATTAAATTCAACAATCGAACTTATTAGTTTTCTCCGTTACATTTGTACTAGAAAACCTAACTAAAATGGCTAAAACTATATGGCCATAATGCTAAAGCAACATCTATAGAAAAATTACCAGTATCAATGGTGCGATAAGGAAAGCAAGATTTAAAGAGAATATCAAAATAACAATTGTCATTATTATCCCCTCAGAATTTAATTCAAAGCGCAAAAAAGTTTGTTTTTACTAAAAGAGTATTATGCCCAAAGGTCATATCTCACCAAAACAAATTCTGAATGTCTTTACTTTTTTTTAAATTTAATTAATGAAAAACACTCGGGGGGAGGGGGGAGGGGAGGGGGAGGGGGGGGGCGGAGACCCCAGAGATTTTCGGCTATATTTTACGTATTATAGCATCCAAAGGTTAATAAAGGTGTTTAAGGTTATCTGAATTATACCTCACCAGAAAGCTCAGACTTCTGATCTTTCTGATGACCAATTGAAACCCAGTTAAACGTAACGATTCTGTATTTACATCTGAAGACAATCAAGACACAAAATCAATGGGTCAAGAAAAGAAACACTCTTGATAATCATATTAGGATATAACTGATTGTTTGTACAGGGAAGCCGGCCAGCCTCAATGTATTCTTGCACAAATATTGATTTTGTATTATATGAAAGAGGGCAGATTTAAAGGCATTGTGTAACAATATTTCCATTTTTAAAAATGTGAGCTTCATGATTTCCAATGCTACTGGTGTCTTTGATAAGGTCTAAAAATGAAGCCCTGAAAAAAATTACAGTTTAAAATGATCATTAACCCGTTGGAGACGATTTGATTTCACTGTAACACACATTTCCATAGACCCCAACACAAGTTAACTCACACTTAGTCTCCAACGGGTTAAGTGTTTTTTTTTAAAGTGAAAATCAGTGAGAGACCATTCCAGTTTTCTCCCATAGACAGCTGTGTTGCAGAATTTTCATCGGCTGAGAATAATTTGTGTGCCCATACATATTTTAACAAGTGACAGCATAACTGTCTGAACTGTTGTGTTCTAGGGTGTTTATTTGTCCATTCAAACACTGTCAGATATGTTAGACAGCAAAGTTTGAGAGTTTTTAAAATGGGTCTTCCACAATGTTATGTAGTGTTTTTAATCCTCAATCCAATTCTACTTACATGTAGAACTATGTCAGCAAATGCAAATTTATGCATCCATTGCCTTCGGTCACTTTCTGTATTGCTATTATTTTTAAATCAATAACAAAAATACCCATTTTAAAGTAGTTGCCATCACTTCCATAAAGGGAAATTAATTAGAACAGGAAGCTTGTTTAAAGAAGAAGAAAAAAATTCCCTGTAGATATTTACTTTATGTACTGATTTAAAATACACTGTCAGAGGATATCTTACAAAAGTTTCATGGTTTTGCATTTGGGAGACTGGTATATAGTTTAATAATAGATATTTCAAGCAAAACTTAAGCCAGGGTACACAAAGAAGCTGCCATTCCATATTTAAGACTCATAACAGTGCATGTATTTGACATCTGTATGTATATATGTTTGTGTGTGTGTGTACGTATGTTAATGCCGTCAATCGCGGACGAAAGTCTGACACTCCACTATCAGACCGCGGACGATGTCTGAACCGAGGACGGTCCACGGTTCATAACCTAGTGCAAACGATTGCAAATTTAAAAAGCAATAGTTTGAGGGCATTTTCATTTTTTTTTTTTACTGTGCACAAAAATCGTCCTCGGTTACCTGTTAAAAATCACACATAAAATTTTATACACATGGGTGTCCCCGGTTGGAACCAAGTGTGTTCGCGGGTAGTAGTAGTAATCCAGGTTTTAAATCCGGTTTAGTCCCCAAGCTACGGGGGTGGCCGGATTCACCTCGCACTCACAGAAAGCACCTTCACCCCCTCCCTCCACTTTACTCTATTCGGCGCATCCTCCTCCCTCAACCCAACCCTCCTACTCTCATCCACCACCTGCTTCTTCCATGTCTTCTTCGGTCGCCCCCTTCCCCTCTGGCCAGCCACCTCAAACTCAAGCGCCCTTCTCAAAACATGATCAACATCTCTCCTCAACACATGTCCATACCAACGTACTCCGTTCGCCTTCGCCATCTGATCCACCGTCTCTTCTAAACCCAACATCTGCATCAACACCTCAGTCTTCTTCCTGTCCATCAGATTCACACCACACATCGCTCTCACCATTGCTCTCTCAGTCCTTCTCAGAATCCCCATCTCATTTTCATTCAAACATCAGGTTTCACTCCCGTACAACATCACCGATCTCACACAACTCTTATAAACTAATCCTTTCATCTTTAGAGGAAATCTTTTCCCATATAACAACTCTCCACATTCCCTAAACTTCACCCATCCAAATCTTGCCCTTGCTGTCACAGCTGCCCTGCACCCTCCACTCACACTCACTCTGTCCCCCAAGTATGTAAACTCCTTCACTGTTTCCACCTCATCACACAACTTTTCAACATGTTCCACCATCTCTTCTGGTCCATTTTCACATTTTCCACACACAAAATCTCTTGCCAACCGCGACTGTCGAATATCACACACAAATGTCCTCATTTGCATATTATTAATCAATTAATAATTACGTCCTCGATTGATGGCAAAGACGTGTGTGTGTGTGTGTGTGTGTGTGTGTGTGTGTGTGTCTATGTGTGTGCATGTGTGTACATGTGTTAATTGTCTTTGTGTGTGTGTGTGTGTGTGTGTGTGAGTGCGTGTGTGTACATGTGTTTGTAAGAGTGCATGTGTATGTGAATGTATCAGTGTGTGTGTGTTTATGTCTGTGTGTGTCTGTATTGTATGAATTGTATGTAAAAGGCCTTCATGGGCGTAACTCCAGTCATGGCAAGGATGATCAAAAAGATAAATTTTCTAATAATACCAAGTCAAGTTATCATTACAAGAAATCTCCTGGTATCTGATGTAATGTACGAGGCCAGATAAATTTTCTACAAATATCAAATCACATTATTTCAAGAAATCTCCTGGTATCTGATGTAATACTGTATAAGGGGCCATTAACCATTCTCAAGTGGGTAATGACAGATGTAATTGACCAATGCTCTAGTGACATACACAACCTTAATAGCACTGATTGAAATGATTGCTTGCATGTAAGGGTACAAAGATTTACATGTAGTAATATTGTAAAATGTTTAAAGACCAGAAGGAAAAAATCAAGGTTTTGTGCACGATTTCCTTGAATTCATTTTGAAGAATCACAAATAAAAAGAAACAAAAAGAAGAAAGGAAAAAAAGATGGATAGATAGAAAGACACACAGAAAGAAAAAAGAAACAAAGAAACAAAGAATGAAAAAGGGGAAAGATAAAAGACAAAGAAAAGAAAGACTGAAAGAAATACATATGGAAAGAAAGAAACAGAGAATGGAAGGACAGATAGAAAGATGGACAAAAACAAAACAAAGAATAAAGGAAAGTAAAAAAGAAAAGAAAAAAAGAAGAAAAAAAACCTAACATAAAATTATCAGCTTTTGGCTATCACGGCTTTACAGCTACATGAAGGGGGTGGGAGGGGTTCCAAGAAAAAGGCGAAACCAAGACAAAGCAAAAACTTGGGACTTTGGGAGAAGGGTGATGCGACCTTCCGACCCTTTCCCCCTCATCAGGAACTCTCCGAGGCTTGGTGTGAGACAGTAGGAGATACACCATCCCATTTGGACTCTCAGGGGAAGTCCAGGCATCACTTCAACAGATCTTGGCAGGAGAAATCTGACTTCAAAATGGACATGATGAATATCAAATTAAAGATGGGGGAGAAAGGGTCAATGGTCTGATTCAGATGGATGATGGTTGAAACAACAAGCCTTCTTTTTCATCACACCTTCTGACAGATGCTTCTAATTCTATCCTTGGGAATAACTGGCTTGTACAGAAGCCCAGTATATCTCACACTCAGAGAAGACTTCCGTTATTTACACTGGTACAAAATGAGTATTTAATGGGATGGAGGCATTTTGGAGGCAATGTAATCTTAGTTTTATTTCCAATTGAAGCCAGTCATCTCCAGGTGTGAAATTGACTTCAAAATCTTGTGCTGGAGTAATACTACTAATACTGCTAACATTGCTACTACCACTACTGATACATTTACTACTACTACCACTACTACTACTACTACTACTACTACTACTACTACTACTACTACTACTACTACTACTACTACTACTACTGCTGCTGCTGTATTATTATTATTAATACTACTACTACTACTGTATTATTATTACTACTACTACTTTTACAACTAATAATATTAACATTACCTTTATTAGCACTATTACTACTAATGCATATACTTCATTATTTCTACAATATTAATATTACTACTATTAGCACTGTTATTACTAATACTTCAATACTACTACTACTATTAATATTAATGCTAGAACTATGATTGTTTCAGAGTAAAGACAAATACAGAACTTTTTGAACTTCAAATCATATATCAAGATCACTTAAACATGTGTGAAATGTGAAATTATTAAATTTAATATTCTAATACATCATTCATGCTGCATGAGACATGCATTAATCACGAATTAAAAAACATACACATGGATGCAAGGATGTTAATCACTCTAGAAACTCAAAAGGTTGCCATGGAAAGAAATCATCAAATTCTTTTTAACAAGTTATGAAAGTTGCCTCAAAGTCAAATACAACTTGTAGCTGGGTTCATGCACCTCCGGAATTCAAATGAGTTCAATGACGGAACATAGCAATCAATATCCATGTTGAAGCATGATATTGCGTGATCGATATGACACAAGGATTTCAGCTAAACGATGGGATAATATTGGGTAATCCATCACACCAAATTTGTTGCATTTGCTCAGCATACCATCATAAGAATACAGAAGTTTTCACTAGCAATATGAAATTGTCATATTGTGCACTGGCACAGCTGCACATTTTACCATAACATTCCTGCAAAAATAATGGCACAAGTTTGACACTTCCCTTTAACTGGATGCTATTATTTAGTGAAAAAATATCTACTGAGGAGGAAATAATCAAATTGGGCCAAGCGAGGGGCAAAACGAGGCAGCCTGACATCAGCAGGAGACAGATGGATTGTGAAACAAGGGGAAAATCAAATTACCTAAATCGAACACAGAAAGGAAACATTCAAGCTCATAAATTTCTCAGATAAATTATTTAGGAATTCACGACAACAGCCTAGCACCTTTTCTAGGATAGCGTATGGATGCAATCAGTTGACATTTAGCAGTATGGTGACACAACTGAAAATCGAAGCATGAAAAATTTAAACGTGCGAAAGCCTGTTTGCCCAGGAAATTCTCACGATCATTGCTCTACTTTGAAACAGCTGCACAAATTCATTTATTGCTTGGAAAACAAGAGTACAACATGAACAGGGCAAATGTTTGTAACGACCTGAACAAGCTGATCCACTGAATGCTAATTAAATCACAGACTCTTCCTTGGCCTGGGACAGAGTATTGCCCATGAATAAGGCCATCACTGGCTAACAACACTCCAGGAAGAGCCAAATCGTTTCAGTATTGATTTTATTTCTCTTCGCTTGCTCGTTGGGGATTCAACGCTGTATGTTGCTTGGTTTGAATAAAGTGGCCACTCTTGAGAGAAATCTGGTTTCTTGTGTTTGTTTTGGAGCAATCCAGTTTTTCCCCTGTGGTTTCCACAGAAGCTTTTTGGCAAGATGTGTCAAAATTCTCTTATGTATCATTTCTTAATATGTTTCTTGCTCTAAAGGAATTCTCAGCTATCTTGTTAACACGCTGTGTGTTTAACATCAATGGGGTACTGACCGTGCATCGGTTTGACCAAAAAAAAAAACATAAGTTTTATACCTCATAATTCCTATGATAAACATCACTGAAATAACTAAAACTGATTTTTTTTTTTAAAGATGAAGACACATTGAACTGATAAAATGAGTTAAAATATCTTGTCTTGATAACATTTGAACATTAAGAAAAAATCATATAGTTTTGAAAGGTTAAACACATAACTACAAACAAATCCAGTTTCTGGTTAACAGGCCTGTATTTTATTTCAACAACCAAATTGTTCACGTATATTTTCTTGGATTTCTCTAATAATTTAACCTAAATGTGTAAATCTTTTCAACAATGGTGAATTCACATACTTATTCATGCATACATGTATATTCCTTGGATGTTATATATGGTAGATAATTCATTAAGGTTTGCTTCATGAAGAACTATCTATCACTTCTACATGCCATACCTAGCTCTACAATCCATTCATTTCCCGGGTCTGTTATTTTTTAATGCCTTTGATTATATTAGAGAAATAATTTATTTTCTTAAGGGAACAGGGAGACCAGCTTGTGTTTCATTGACGATGGCCAGTCTAATACAAGCTTCGGTTTCCCTGTTTTGTCCATGATAACTGATTTACTCTTTTAGTTAATTCTTACAATAAAGAGGGGGAGGGGTAGTAGCGGCGAAAAAAAAAAATTCCTGCCAGCTCATTATTTACTCTGTCTGTTACGGAGACTTTAAACCCCCCCCCCCCCCACCCCTTTCCCAAAAAGAGGTATTTTCAGAAAAAAGGGGGTATTTGGGGGGTTTAAACACCCTCTTTTTGCAAAAAAAGGTGTTTAAACACACCAAATACCCCCTGGATATGCGTAGGGTCTATAATGTGCACTAAGAAGTAGACATGTGCACAACTCGTCCACATCTACTGAAGATAACGCATACATACACATACACGCATACACCCACAAATATACAAACACACACACACATACATGTATGCAAACGGCACACACACATCACACACATTAACGCACATACAAACAACATACACACAAGCAAACACATATAACACAGACACAAACACAAACACACATGTACACATGCATACATGTATACATACAACATTTGTGTATAGACAAACACACAAACACAACCATCACCACATACATGTGGACACTAGCTCAGACAAACACCAGGGAGGGACGATACACACACACACACACACACACACACACACAATGGGCACATAACAAGTTGACATTGATAGACACATGATTAAAGCTTGTATCTTCCACAAACAGTGCTGAAAAACTTTTTTCTTAATAGGGAAACTGCTACTAGATGACAATACATGTACATTAGCGACACATCAGTGTGTAGATAAATATGGGAATAAAGCATCTAGTGGGCTCTTAAATGTAATACTGCATTTTAAGCATTTAGACAGGGATGGTAAAACAAATCACTTACAGATTTGCACATTTACACTAAAGGATTGTGTTGATGTACCACTGTTTTCAGGGCATCATTTTAGACCTTATCAGAAACACTTCATAGCATTAACGATTTTGTAGCTTATATCGTTTAACTGGAAACATTTTAAAATGATACCTTTACCATGACAATGTTGTAAATCTGCACCAAACAATATACAATGTCCATAGAGCTGTAATTTTAATGGCATGTTAAGAGTTAAAGGTTGACTGATGGAAGCTTTGGAAATCTATGCAGCATTAAACTCAATTCAACTCAAGAAAAATTGATGATAAAGAGGAAAAAATATATCAAGAATAAAATTTCAAATATGTCTAAACTAGATCTGCTGCCCCATAATTTGTAATTTGCCATTTGCTGATTTCTAAGTTCACATTCTTTGGACACATCTGAAAATGCATCCAAATTGTAATGCCTGAGGTAACATGTCCCACCTCGTTGACACAGCAGGATGTAAAGAAGGCCGTAATTTCCTGCCAAGCTGATCATGTGACCACCAAGCCTTCAGATTTGGTCTGGCATGCTACAGTATGGATGTAAAATCACATTTAAAGGGCAGTGACATGATTGGGAGAAACAAAAGATGCCTCTGGAACCAAACTGGTTGAAATATACATCAATGGATACACCAGCTGGAGTGTATCTCCTGGTTGGAAGGATTTATCTTAACTTTGTTTACGTAGGCAGAATCAAGCATGAACATACTAGCATTTAGTTACTCTCGAGCCCCAATCAAAATACATGCCATAGAACCCTACACAAAAGATTTATCTGTTACAGGGCATACAGATGGAAGTTATTTTAGAACGAGTCAACTTATGACTACCAATTATCACAGTGGAATCCTTGCACAGTTTACTTGATTCTAGAATAGTTTCAACCCAAGTTGAGGACTACCTCCAATCATGTCATTTACCTTTAATGTGCCTGCAGCTTACAACTGCACATTCTCATAATGTTTTCATCAAAGTAGAACTCATATTTCCAGCCACATGTTATCTGGACATATTTGCAAATACCCACAACCTCTCTCCTTTTTCACGTACATCAATTGTTACTTTCTTATGCTTAAATCCTGAAGGCTGAATTCAAAACACATCATTTATGCAGCACAGATATGCTCCATAAAAAAAATTGAATCCCTCTTTAAAAAAAAGAAAAGTGCCCTACAATACACAGCTAAGTATTCAGAGCCGCCCGAGCTGAAATTGTTGTGACCTTCGCGATGGAAATCCACACAAAAAAACGTTCCATTGTGCTGGAAAATTGCTCAATGTTCCCATGGCAACACGTTTTCAGGGCAGTAAGAGAGACCTCTTTCAGACCACTTGAACGAATTAAGAATGTGGCACAGCGGATCTGACAATTCTGTAGTTTTTGTCTGTTTCATTTCCGATGACCTTGGTATGATAAGAATTTCTTCAATGCACTTTGTTTTCTTTACAAAATAAGAACGATGGCCATTTGAAGTTGTACTTAAATAAATTATTCATCATATAAATTTGTTTTTCTGTGGTAAACTTTGGTGAATAACTCATCTTTATTGCAACACATATTGAGAACCACAGTAGAGCTGTTTTACACAACTCTTCCTGGAAGTATAATTAAATATGCTTGTTTACAAATCGTCATGCATCTGGCAGACGGTTGTTAGCAAATGCTCTAAGCACAAGAGCATTATCAGTAAATTGCCTCTAAACTTGAAAAAAAAAACCCTCATGTCACATTTCTATCTATCATACTGATAGGGCTCTAAAAATCACAATATTTTGATTTCATGTGAAATAAGCCAATGGTTGTCACATTACAAGCAATTTACTGTTAACGCCCTTCTAATAAGAGCATTTGCTAACTACCTGCCAGGTGCTCAACAAAATATATAGAATATGATATGGTATAAAGAAGCATAGAAGCAACATGAAATAGACTTCGGGATAAAGGTTTAAACTGAAGCAAATAAGCTTGGTTAAAATAATCTAGGTGACATTTTGCAGTTCTCTGTAGACAGGATGTGCAGTATAATCTCCCTCAACCCATTATACTTCGCCCTAGTTTCATAGGATGGATTTCAGGCAACCCCTCCATGTTTTTTTATGTCTGTCAGCTTCCACTAAGCCTTGAACCTTCAATTATTCCACGCATAGGAGAGGATTTTAGTTGAATGTACATGCCTGAATGAGATAACAAGATAAAAATACAGAAATAGGTGAGTTTTAACTGAATACATGTAAGAACATGGTCTGCCAACCCATTTCTTTTGAGGTACTGTAACAATAGAATAACTAGTGTTCTATAGTACTGTACTGTACGTAAGCCGTGTTTGTATCTGAAATACAAAACAGCTACAGTATTATGCATGAGTACAGAAATAAAATATAATCCATTTCCTAACAATAGCTTTAAGAAAGATTGAAGTAATGAAAAATACTTCTGTCAGAGTGGTCAGAAAATTTAAACTCAGATGAAAAATAACTTGATTCAAATTGTCAACAACAATCTCTTCACACTGACAAAGAACTTGTTGAAAGGTAATACGATACTATGCTAAATTTAACAACGCAAAAAATATATAAATTTTATCAAATTGTAATGTGTTTGAAAAAAAGTTTCTCTTAACAAAAGATATGAATCCACAGTATAACAAATACAACCTCTTAATTTACATCACATCAGTTGAGTCATATAGAAAACTGACAATTGGAAATTTACCAACCATGAATTAAATACTCCCCCCCCCAAATCATTGACGTAATTCATAAAGTATAACAGTACATGAAAATATGGTGTATACAGTACCCCATTAAAAGATAAAATTCAGATAAACTTTTCTCTCTGCTGCTAATTAAACGCTCAATCATACGAGCCATGTAGTCTTAGACTCTAATATCAACTTATACATTCAGCCAATAAATCACCCAGTAATATGCATCAAAACTAATTTTACTGGAATAAGGATCATCCATCTGAAAACTAATCTCACTCAGGGTGTGTAACAGATGGTGAAGGAAGAGCTACGGCAAATGGTTGCACATAAATAAAAGAATATTCATATTATATTGTCTGGCCTTGAGGGAGATACATTGCCCTAGCTAGAATAATATTGCACGAGTCAAACACTAGTACAGTATGGTCCTGGCGAGAACTATATTTTTGGTATCCTACAAAAAAGGCCAGCCAATATTAGTATTATTATGTTCATCTGGGGCTTTCTTCAAACTTTGTTTAAATTCATTCAAACCACCATAAACAATTTGGTCAATTGACTCACAATACTGCCTCCCTTGTAGAATTGTTTATTGGAAAAGTAAAACGTTACACAGTCATCTTTATTTGTTACACGTACGTCTATGCAATTTGTGCATATACTGTTCTTGCGCTGCAGAAGGAATCTAGAATCGTACGAGTTCAACCATTTATTCCTAGTGTTGAATAGTGTCTTCATTTTTAATCTGTTTCACTTTATGTCATGGCCTGGGTTTAACTATTAACTCTTAATGTGCCGAAGTCACAAATATGTACCAAACAATACACACAATGTCCATGGAGTGGTAATTTCTCTGGCACGTTAACTCTTAACGTGCCGAAGTCGCAGATCTGCACCAAATAATACACAAAGTCCATACAGATTGATATCATCTGGCATGTTAAGA
>JZLH01S0090575.1:33924-60113 GCA_001188425.1 Eucidaris tribuloides | reverse complement strand
GTTAAGAGTTAATGTGTTATTAAAGCATTTTTGAGCAGTACTGCATTGAGTGCATTGAGTAACTATAAGATTATTGTGTCAATTTCAAATGGCTGAACTTCTTACACATGTACAATGGAGAAAAGTGTTGTGACAAAAGTTGTAGGATAAAGTATACCGTTTTTTCAATTAACATTTCATTACAATTTTAAGCTTATTTCTGCAGTTACAATGTATTTTTAAATGATATTTATATATTTCGGGTCAATCAATAACCAAAAATATAGAGCAAATGTACATTTTTGTTACATTTCACCAAAAAAAAAATCTGCAATTTGTGGGAAAATATCTAATGTAACCCTACCAGTTTTATTTGTAATTACCGGTAATGATGGCTATTCCTCTTCTATACAAAAGTGTAATAAGAAATAAAATACCTGTCATGCTTTTTATTCTTAAAACAATTATTGAAAAGGTACTATTTGTGGCGTGCCACATTACGAGTTTAAGGAAAAAAATTCCAGTCTAATAAATGAGATCATCAGGTGTGCAAACATTCACATTCCTTCGTCTCGACGTAACGAAATACTCTCTCTCAAAAATATCCTACTCGTGACATTGCATAAATCATGTGATCACAGCTATAGATGATCACAAGCGATGAACAAATGACCGAGGAAGCAAGCGTAATCACGTTTCACGATAAAGAGATACATAAATTACCACGGAAACGTTCAACAGTCACAGGTAGACAAGCAATGGTCAGTTTGAATTGAGCTATCTAAGCTATCTGTCACGCACCTCTTTGAACGCTTTAGCGTGAACTTCGTTTCAAAACGCCAACAAATTGTCTTTGGCCGTAACCCATCCAGGGACGTTGGAGGTCAAAGTCTAATCCGTGATGATTGACGAGGGTGATGGGTAGATTATAGTCGAGGGTCTGAAATTCCTCCTGGAATATTTGTCACATCCTGCTGCTGTATCGAGTTTCTACAGTTATACAAGTTCTGCAAATCATACATTTTTTTTCTAGAATTGTTCAGTGCAGTTTTTCTTTGTTCTGCAAATTTTCCATGCCATTTAATGCTTGTGGTTTTTGTTAAATAGAAATAAAATGTAAGATTTATAATTAAACTACAAAGTATATCTGTCCTTCTGGCTAATTAAAGAAAAAAGACTGTTTTCACTTTTATCATTTCAATCAATTTCACCTACTGCTTCTCAGATTCTGTGCTTCCCATAGAGTTTAAAGGTAAATGACATGACTTGGAGTAGTCCTCAAATTGGAATGAAACTATTCTAGAATCAAGTAAACTGTGCAAGGATTCCCCTGTGAAAATTTGTAACTGTCTCAAACAGCACCCATCAAATCTGACAACCGCATAAAGATGACCTTCATGATTTATACACCCCGAAATAAACTTATTGACAAAATAAGTTAAAATCATGTACATGTATAAATGTGAAGATTGACTATACATCATCACCTACCACAAAACCCTTGGGGCTAAAAAGCCAGGTTTCATGAAAATAAATATGTCAATCTGCATAATGGTTCAATATTCACAAATTAAAAGAAATCAACTCACATCTGAAATCAATATTAACATTCCTGTTACAAATCCCACAAATTCCTGTCTTAACCTGCAGACAGATTAACACTTTGGGTGCTGGGATAAAAATCCAGGTGTGTTAACCAGGGACTGGATTGTTTCGGACTATGAGTATAACCTTTCGCAAATTGTACGAATTTTCTGTAAAATCGCAAATCTATCAAGACAATACACTTTTACTCATTTATTTGGTTCATTGGTGTATTCATTTTACGATAAATGCATTGTAGGAACTTCAGTGAGCATTTGTCATTCGAAATTAAAAGATATGGATCCAGTTGTTCTTCTCGGCGAACAGGTTCGCCCGAATAGTAAAACCTGAGTGAAGTCAAACGCCTGGCGAACAGGTTCGCCGATAGGCACTCAAAAAGTGTTCAAGGGCACTTCTCTTACACCATCATTATTGTGGCTGTGAAAAGCAGAAAAAAGGAGAATCTTTAGTATGCTCACAACTGAACCACTACACATAGAGCTGCAGCTCTGGCTACACAGTGGTAAGAGTGCCCCCTATCGACAGAGGGAGAACAATCTTCCACTGGAATCACTTACCTAATACATGCATCTTCTGAAACTGGATCATAGAGGTATTAAAGGTCCAGAATCAAGGTAGAATGGTATATCACCTTCTTTAAATCAAACAATGAAAAGAGCTCTCACATTTTATCCCACAATACTAATTTCAGCAGACTCGGTTGTATAATTAAATATTTATCATTTTCCTCTTTAACCTGAACATCATATGAATTCTACAACATAAGACCACCAAAATATTGACATCAAGTTTTCTTTTGTAATTCAAATTTGTAATGGAACATCTATATGAAATTTATATGTTGTAACTGTGTAGTTTTGTATTTTTACATTACTATTATATGTACACAAAACATATATCCTCGGACAATTAAAAAAAAATGAATTCTTGTGTGCAAGTTTCTGAATATATGTGAATTGAATTGAATTATATCTGAACCATGGATCGTCAACCTCTGGTTATCAGGACATGTAGATAACGATGGATTAATAATAAGATGAAAAAAAAAAACAATCTCGCATGAGTGCGCGCACACACACAATGTACAGACACACATATACACACACACACACTCACGCACACACACACACACACACACACACACACACACACACACACACACACACACACACACACACACACACACACACACACACACACACACACACACACACACACACACACACACACACACACACACACACACACACACACACACACACACACACACACACACACACACACACACACACACACACACACACACACACACACACACACACACACACACACACACACATAAACACATATACACACATATCACAGACACAAACACACACAAACACATACACAAACACACACACCCATACACACAATGTACATACATACACGTACATACAGTTATACACACATACACACATAATAAGGGGCTACTTTATTTTATTTGCTTTTTAGTTACATGTGTGCAAACGTTGCTACATCACCATGACAACAGAAAGTGGTCTCCCACGATATGGTAGATATAAAGCAGCTACTTCTGTTTTCATGAGTGGCTGTTAAGATGTCAATGGCCTCTTTGGTCCCAAGTGAATGGTACTTAAATGTTGTACCACTTGGGGTAATTATGGTATTACGTTACAACTGTAAATATCAATTGGTAATTGTACAATGAGTACACTGTGTTTGTGTTTTTCCATGTTTTAACCTATTTATTCACATTTCACCTTATTTGCCTTGCTAAGCTACATCATCATCATCATCATCATCACACCATCACTATCATCATCATCATCATTATCATCATCATCATCACCATCATCATCTCATAATCATCACCATCATCATCATCATCATCACCACCACCATCATCATCATCATCACCATCATCACTACCACCACCATCATCATCATCATTATCACCACTACCCTCTTCGTCATCATCATCAGCACCATTATCATAGTCATCATAATTTTCATTAGCAGCACTAGCAGCATCATCATTAACATCAACATCCATCATCATTACCATCATTATCATCACCATCAACAACATCATCTCAATCATTATCATAATTCCTGCTCTCAACATGACTAGCACAAGCACAAACTGTACCAGTAAGTCATTTCCAAGGAAAAATGAAATAAAAATAGTGGCTAAACATAAGCCAAAGAGTCAATCAATAAGTACCAAAATTATTTTAAATATAGATTTGTACATCACACACATAAGTATTTCTAGTAATTGTTTCAACAGGATGAAAGTTATTTCACAAATGATATCTGCATGTATTGTCATGAACAGAACTACCCCCTCAATGGCCATTTACTACACAACTCCACAACTCATTCCCTGCACATTGTACAGCATTGTGTAGAAATGGTCTTGTAGCAGCACGCTCTTACACAGAAATAGCGAGATCAGAAACAGTCCTCACTTTGGGATAAAATTAC
This sequence comes from Eucidaris tribuloides, assembly GCA_001188425.1. Taxonomy (NCBI): domain Eukaryota; kingdom Metazoa; phylum Echinodermata; class Echinoidea; order Cidaroida; family Cidaridae; genus Eucidaris; species Eucidaris tribuloides. The sequence goes on along the minus strand of JZLH01S0090575.1, from coordinate 56,039 downwards.
TCTACAATCAAGTTCACTGTTAAGGTTTCTCACATGAAAATTTAATGATCAAATGCTCACTAGTCTTAATTAACCTTGACAGGTAAAATTTGGTCATATTTTATTTAAGTACTAATAAATGAATCCTTGTTTCTCCTCAAGTGAACAACATCAAGGCAAATCCTTCCAAACGATACACTCTGGCCAGTGTCTTAGTGTTTTAATTGTAGTTCTTGAGGCATTTATTTTCAAATTCTCCTAATCATATTCCTGTCTTTTTGCCATGTGAAAAGGAAAGTTTATTTTAACAATTATCCAATCAAGCATTGCACAATTGTTTTGTAATAATTTGGGCATGGTGTGAAGGAAAAAATTGTTAATACAGAGAATTGTTGGTTTTGAACCCGAGTGACCAAATAGCCTCTAATCTCAATTATTGTGACTTAATATTTTCACATCAATTTAGTTGATTAATGTGTAATATAAAAACACTTTCTGAATAGCATATTTTTGTTTTATAAGTTTCACTAAAATTGATCCCCCCAAAAAGGTAAAAAGAATTATATTATGGTCGTTCAAATGTCAGATGCAAATATTTACTTAGATATCAAATACACAGATACGGTCCAATAATTCATATGTACCCGGAACTTGATTAAATTCTGTGTTATATGGATAATAGGATAAACGAGAAAGATAATTCAACTTATTTTAGAAATTTATATATATATTATTTATCTGTTTAGCTATTCATTCATTTATTTATTTTAAGAGCTACTTCAATAAGACATTACAATTAATACGTTGGAGACTGATAATGAGATATCTTGGGCTAGGGTAGATGGTGAAAGTGTATTATATTGAAATCATATCATCATCTCTTACGGGTTAAAAACACACACAAGTTGTGAGAAGAACATCACACAGAGAACAGTTGCCAACTATCCTTTGGTGAATGCTGCCCTCTGGTGGTGAAGAACCTACTTTCAGAAACCTAGGCAGTACTCTTATCACAACAGCCAATATATCTATACTGCTGGCTCTTTCTGTCTGGTGTAAGCGGTCTCTCGTTTGTGGCTACGAAGTTGTGACCATTTCACAGTTTTCAACACAACACAATTTTCATGCAATATTAGGAAAAAAGTAGGAATTTCTTGCCAACGAGCAAAGAATTGTCAGTGACAAAAATTCAAATCCTACAATCCATATTAATATTGCATTAAAAGGAAATGGAAGGATTGGAAGAAGTTCTCAATTAAGGATACAATGTTAGAAGAATCAAATGTGGTGTTAATTAATATTTTGCAGTCAAAATCTTGGTTTGATCAGATCTTTTTGTATGGAATCTCCGCTGTATTATGTTGTATGATGTTGTTTTGTGTTTATGTCGAGTGTGTGTGTGTGGCATATATGTACTACTAAGGATTAGGGGATCAAACTACACACTATCCCCAACCTCATAATAATGAGGTCAGTGTGCTTTGGGCATCCTCTTATTTCCTTGACCTATGTTTTTGTAAACTTCCTGTAGCCGGCATCAATCTTGTAGGCTGCAGTTTTTTTATGTTTTATTTTACTGTTTTATTATCATTATTGTTATTTTCATTTGGTCATTTACGACTATCCCGATTTTGATTTGTTGTAAACTGTATGGCAATCATTGAAATATCAATAAATGCATTAAAAAACAATCTTGGTTAAATGTTTTCTCTTTGTTCTTCAATTACCAACAGAAATTGCTATAACAGTCAATTTTGTTGTGTTACTTTCTACGGGTTCATTTTCTAACAGGGTCATACACTGTACTTAAATTTAAACCTGGTACATCAATGTTTGTTTCACCTGAAGTAAACAAAGTCCAGACAAATCCTTCTAACCTGGATTTACACTCTATCCAGCGTATATCCTTTGGGGACGACGGGCTTGTACAGAAGCCCAGTACATATCACATATTTTGTGGGGTTCACTAGAAGCCAGTTGTCTCTGAATGTGTCGGGTGCTGGGCCTCTGTACAAGCCCGTCGTCCCCAAGGGGTTTATCATTCACAGTACAGCTGGTGTTGACAGATATTGACTAAGTAACTGTCGGATAGATCGATGGCAGTTATTGCAATATATAAAGCCAATATGAATATTTGATGCAGTTTTATCCAGCTCACTTGAAAACATGTTCGAGTAGGTGTTCTATCTTGCTGGAGAATAATTCGTCAGTTGTCTGACAGAAGGCCCTAGTATATGTTCCTGGCAAAAGGGCCTTAACACTAAATTGTTTCTAACTTGAAAACCACAATTGCTAATTTATATTGAATCAAAGTAGTGAAATATTGTAGATTCTTCTGTCAGTCTGTTATATGCAAATATCAAATAAGGCAATAATTTTAGAGAAAATTTGCTATTAAGGCCCTTTTTTTTTCTTTGTTGTATGTATACAATTTATGTTTTTACTAAGATTTTTTTTATTGTATATATATGTACAGCCCCAATGAAAATTAGTCTTTGTAACTGTTTTGGTTTTAACCATGCTTAAACATAATCTATCTATCTATCTATCTATCTATCTATCTATCTATTTATTTATTTACCAATCTATCTATCTTCTGCTGGGAACATATGCTAGGGACCTTTTGCCAGACAACCAATGAACTGAGTAATCTGTCTCTTAAATAAAACTGAATACTTGTTTTGGTCTTATAGAGATTTTGATGAAATTGAACTCCCTGTTTTCTTCAACATTATGGTCTAGGATGGTAATCTTCATATTTGACAATATTATGGTACAATAAATTCCATTCCAAATCATACCTCATTCTATACTCTATTTCAGTTCTTTTTTCAACCTATCTTTATGTACATAGATATAAACACACACACACAAACACACAACACAACACACACACACACACGCACCGCACACACACCACACACCCACAACACGCACGACAACACACCACACACACACACAACACAACACGCAACGCCACACGCAACCACAACACACACACACACACACACACACACACACACACACACACACACACACACAGAAGACAGAAAAGGAATTGTTGTATACTGTAGATGCATAATATTTCTGACATATATAAATATATGTATATTTATATAATATTGGATGCACTTAAGTGGTATATCATATATATTGCATTCAGAAAGCATGCATATTGCACGAGTCAAAGATGAGTGCAATATTCATGCTGATTGTATAAAGCATACATCTAATTTTATGAAATTACTGAAATTAATATATTCTACACAAAGTGGCAAAATAACCATGATCAGGCTGAAATACCAGTATTCAATCATCACTTCAAAAAAGAATGATAATTATATCTACATCCATATTTGGACTTCAAAACAAAGATATCAAGTGAACATGTGTTTTGATATAAATACCCAACAAATCAATCAAATTTGGTGCAAACACCAGTAAAGTGATTACTCAAATGATGTATCTCCTGGGTGTGTATATCAACTGCATTTTATCATGCCACAAAATCAATATCATGAATATCAACCATCTCTCAAACAATTTTTTTCTAGATATATTAGAGTCTTATTCCACAGACTCCAAGTAACAGTGTGGATAACTAGACATTTTTCAAGAAAACTATAATGTGCAAGTATCTAACTTAACAATCTTCACACAAATAAATTACAGGTTCTTCCTTTTTTTTTGGGGGGGGGGGGTTGTAAATTTGTGGCAATTTCCAAATTCCTGAAATTGTGTAATCATCAAAAATAGAAGAATAAGTCGAAATTATTTTGAGAATGTAAGATCAACATTCTAAATTACATTAAACCAGAATATCTTTATGACTACTCGAGATATTTTTGTATCAATTCAATTCCACACTAAATTTAACCCTGAACATTTGTGATTGACTCTGATTACTAATTAATGTTCAATCATGGTAAACACACGTTGGTTACACATTTAAATTTCACACCTCCATTTTAATGTCAAGGTAACCTCAGTTGGTACAAAGGTTTGACAGTATATCTTTCGTGGTCGATCTCACCGTAAATGAAACACATTTTTTAAATAGAGTGAAAGTTCCAAACAGTGGCTGTAACATTCGGCCGGCAGTGAACTCCAGCTAATTTAGCCTTGGGTAGCTTGTAATGAGTAGGAGTTCTATCAACACAGAATAAAAATAGTAACATATGGCTGTTTACAATCACATGAAACAGGCATTTCTGCAAATTGCCAACTGCTCATGTGATCAAAAAAAAAAAGAAATTTGAACCTGTTCAGTGTTCACCATGAGTTCAATACATGATATTCTTTATTCACGGTAGAGGAAAATCCACAGTATTGGTAACAAAACCCACTAAACTTATAAAATGAAGTAATCTTTACCCAAGAAAGCCGATATGTTTGTCATGCATTAATGTTTCCATAGAACTGAAAATCAATTTTACCATGCAAGAGGTAACAGTACACAGCCATGTGCAAATCTAAACCTGGTGAAAATTCAATGTGTACCATTCATGTTGACACCAGAAAAAAAATCCCTGACGGATGAATGTGGTTTGCAGATTAAAAGTGAGGAAAGCAGATACGTTGTTTGTTCACAACTATTGTTACAAGGTGAAGTAAAAAGCTGATAAGTTTCCTGACATTTCATGTCCCATACATGATACACTGTTCAAAACACACATAGTCCAGCAATTGCACTATTTAAAATTTAGAATGTCTTTCTTGCATTTTTTGTTTGTTTTTGTTTCGTTCTTCTTTCTTTCTTTCATCAAAAGAAGTCACTGGGTAATTGAAAAGAGATGAGTTTTCCCAAATATTTACCATGTTTTAATAAGTTGAAACATATGATGTGACCATTATGTATACTGTGCTCTGCCAAATTACACATGATGATATAAATGGTAACCTGGAGTACTGCAGATACAAATCAGCCATTTTGTTGAATTATTATTTTTTCAGTGCTGTAATGTGTACTCTAGGTTACTCTTGGTAAATCTCGTTCAATAATGATGGTAGAAATGGTCAGGGAATATTGCCTTTCTTAAAGTTAAGATTTTAATGTTGGGCCAGTTTAGTATCATCAATATAAATGTATCCTTTACTGGTGTCAATTTGATAACATACATATATTGCAGAATGTTAATTAATAATGGAAAAATGAAACAATGTAAACATTAACACAAGATTTCTGCAAAAGACTCATACTATAAGTCAATGTCAAAAGTGTGCAAAACTGTTACAGTACAAGCACAAACACACCACTCACACTAACACCAGGATACTGCGCCTGTCGCTTTCAGTACCAGGGGGTATTAGGTTAGCCACACGTAGGTACTGGTGTGCCTGGATTGCAGGGCCCAAGATATTAAAGCATTACTAGCTCATACTGACAACCCCCCCCCCCCCGAAAAAAAAATAACTAATAATAATTTCAATTAAAAAAATGTTCCTCTCTCACTCTTTCCTATTTTCGGGGGAACTATTTTCCATCTTAAATTTTATCCACAATGCTTCATGCACTATGGCAACTGATGATCAAATTTGCATATCTTATTTTCAGAAAACAGTTGACAATAAGAAACATTGATATATTTATATTATTTTTCAATATCTTAAAGGAAAAAAATAAACACTTGGAAATTCATCGCATTAAATATTTTGTGATGAGCTTTCTTCAAGTTGTCAACATCACACATGATTTGCAGAAATCAGTTGTGATGTAACATGTGACGTTGACTGCTTGAGGAAAATGTATCACAAAATGTTTAATGCGATGAACATCCAAGTATTTTTTTTTAAAGATATTGAAAAAGAATACAAACACCCACACATGACATACATACACCCACATACATGTACATAATGACACACACACCCATAGGTATACAAACAACCAAACAAGGCTAATAGATGCATAGATACACATATATGTATGCAAGGAATCACCCAAATCTGCAATTCGTTCGGCAAGAGCTGTCAGGCCACGACAGATTGCCCTCCACCCAGATTCATTGGCAAATATTCCACAAGTCAACATCTAAGTCAACATATCAGGCCAATAAATGTGATTAACCGATTTGGAGCAATTTATGCATGCAGCGATATTGCTTGCATCTCCATCTTTAAGTGCACGTACAGACTTAACCACAAATTTGTTTCCTTTGGCTACCCTAGAGAGAGATTCGAGCTAGATTTTTTTCTTGAGAAGTAAAAAGCAAACTTTTGCGAGAGAATACAACAATTTCAGCTGGGATTGGAGTTAGCAACAAGAATTTCATGATGATAGTACATTTTGACATATAGGGTGCCTTAAGCAGTACATGCAAGAGATATTTTGAATCCATGAAAAAGCATGCAGTAAAAATTATAAGCATAGAAAAGTTTCCAGTTCCATTACCAGTTTTGAAATGAAGTTAATATAGGTTGTCAGATACCTCTGAATTTGTGTGAATGGCCATATTTATTTGCTTATTAGTGGGTGTATTTCATTCTGTGCCACAAAAACAATGTAGTCTGTACAAACTCTAAGTGGTTCAACAAATGGTTGAAAGGGAAAAGAAATTAATGTAGGTTGTCAGATACCTCTGAATTTGTGTGAATGGCCATATCTATATGTTTAATAGTGGTGTATTTCATTCTGCGCCACAAACAATGCTGTCTGTACAAAGTCTAGGTCTGTGGTGTGACCTACATGTACATGTATGGTGTGACAACCCAATGAAAGGGGAAAACACTCATTCATTCACTACACCATGTCATAAATGTATAGCTACAAAATCACACGTTTGACTGATATCAGAAGGGCCTGCAACCTGGTCCGGGCTTATGACACAAGGGCTTTGAGGCTTCACAAAGCATGTACTATCAATGCCCTTTTGGTGGGAAGTGTAAATCCTTTTATATTAATTTATTTCATTTTTTTTGCATTAGGCCCAACTTGAGGCTTCTATGTGTGAAGTAACTTGCCCCTGAAGAGTAATGTACATGTATGCATGAGAGATTCTACAAATGGGAACAATCCTCCCCGATAACTGTTCAACAATTTTTTAAATTTAAAAATCTGAGCTTACATGGTCCTTCATGCTATCAATTTCTCTGAGGAGGTGTAAAAATAAAGCTCTGAACAAATAGGTGGGCATGGCCTATATGATCCTACTTTAAAGGTAAATAACATGATCGGAGGTAGTCCTGAACTTGGGGTGAAACTATTCTAGAATCAAGTAAACTGTCCAACAATTCTGCTGTGAAAATCTTGCGGTCAAACATTGACTCAGCATGTGAATACATACATTAACATTAACAATTCATAAAATTATTCAAGCTATTAATGATGAAGAATATGCCTTAACCGTTTTTATTGATTTAACCAAGGCCTTTGATGTCATAGATCATTTTATATTATTGAGAAAGTTATTTTATTATGGAATCAGGGGCACCCCTTTAAAACTTTTAACAAATTATCTTTCAGACCGTAAACAACTAACAGTAATAGATGGAATTTGATCAAACCTCAAAGAAATTAATTGTGGAGTACCCCAGGGGTCTATTCTTGGACCCCTATTATTTTTAATATATATCAATGACTTGCCACTTTCAACTCAAAATCTTCATTACATATTATTTGCTGATGATACAAGTGTTTTTTGTAAAGGTTCCAATCCTCAAATTTTATTTAAACACTTTAATTTGCAGTTAAAAGAAATAAGTAATTGGATGAGAGCTAATAAACTAATTTTGAATATTGATAAAACTTATTACATGTTATTCGGAACTCGCGACCGTTATTGAAAAATTTGAATTTATATTATAGCAAATGAAAGCAATAAATAGAGTGATTATACCAATGTTTTGGGTGTTTGTTGATGAGAACGTGTTCTTGATCACACATTGGATAATTTAGGTAAAATTTGTCCAAAATGTTGGATTACTTTGCAGATTTGCAATATTCTTCCTCAAATATTTTGAAAATGTTATATAATCACTTTTCTCATGCATGTTAATTATTGCATGTTATGCTGGGGTTACACTTCAAAGAAAATATAAACGTGTTTATAACTACAGAACGGGCTTATACACATAAACCCTACCTCATATTTGTCCGCCAGTAACACTTTATTCTTAAAAAAATTATGCCTATTAATGAATTAATATCTTGCGAAATTGTAAGTTTATGTTTGAATTACGCACAACGTTTCTGAAGCTATTTAATGATTATTTTATTTTGAATTGTACTCTCCATATTACAATACCAGAAATGCTCAAATATCCATCCTCCGTTTAATCGTATTCAATGTCAGATTTCCTATTTTATCACAGGTTCAATTCTTTGGATATACTACTGCCAGATTTATTAAATGTAGTAAGACTTAATCAATTCAAGAGACTTTTTAAAAATCAATTATTACAATCCTAAACTCTATGTAATCTATGTGATCTATAGTTGAAATTTCCTTCTTTTCTGTTTGCTTTTCCTGTATTTTTTGTTTTTGTTTTTCTGTGTAATTTTGATCAATACTTGTTAATTTGTAAATCAAATCTTCATTATTTTATGTCCAAGGGATCACTAATTATAAGCCTAACCTTTGAGCTATTTGTGATTCCTCCACTATAATGCTTATGTTTGTTATCTGTTTCTGACTTGTATTGTTTTTTTTATGCCTTATGTGGAAATAAATGAAATTGAAATTGAAATTGAAACATGCATACATACATTCATACATTTATGCATTTGACATTCATTTCTTCATATTTTGGATCCACCATATTTTACATGAGGTGATCAGGCTCCTTTAAATTATCAGCTAGGTGTATTCTGTACTATTCTGTACTGTGATAAACAAGAAATAATTGTTAATAATTGCATGTTAATGTAAGTATTCACATGCTGATTCAATGTTTGACCACAAGATTTTCACAGCAGAATTGTTGGACAGTTTATTTGTTTCTAGAATAATGCCTTCCTCATGTGAATCTCATATCACATTTCCGTTTATCTACACGAAGATAAGTAAATAATACCAAGATTTTCAAGTATAACTTGTTGAAATCAAGAAGATTCAGTTTGCATATACATTAGATGACAAATTACTAGTCAAAATTATGCTGGTATGTGTGTGTGTGTTTGTTTTCATTGTATTCTACTGTGAAATGCATTTATGCCTTACAACATCAGACAATTACATTTTTCACAAAAACGACTTGTAAACCATCCACATCTATTATACAATACAAACAAAAATGTCACTTTGAGTTACAGTTTCATAACAAAAATCTGGCAAGAAATAAAAATGGGAATTACTACAGCCTTACTGAAAATGACAAAGTCTAAAACCTTGTTATTGACTACCTAAAAGCTCTGAGTGGTATTATCAAGTTATGAATATTATAAAGTGCATTAGGAATTTTGGCCCACCATCTGACTGACTTGTTTATCAGATAATCCAGCAATTTGTCCTCCCTACATTGCTAGGAACACACACATACACAGACACAGAGACACAGACACAGACACACACACAGACACACACACACATACACAGACACACAGACACACACACACACACACACACACACACACACACATACACACACACACACACACACACACACACACACACATATATATATATAATACATATACAGAAACTCACACCCATAGACACACCAACAGACACGTAGACACACATACAGACACCTGACACACACGTACACATACACACAGTCACACAGACAGACACAGACAGATGCAGGCATACACGCAGACACATACACGCCGACACAGACACACTAACACATGCACAGACAGATATACACAGTGACACACACACACACACACACACACACACAGACACAGACAGACACACACACACACACACACACACACACACACACACACACACACACACACACACACACACACACACACACACACACACACACACACACACACACACACACACACACACACACACACACACTATATATATATATATATACACATACAAGATTAGGTGTAACATTATTAATTTAATATGTGTACTTTATATACCCCTCCATATGCTATTGGTATAATCTGACAGGCTCTAGGTCAACTTGATGCAGGGTTCAGTCCATTTAGGATTGATCAGATGCACAAATCTGTATCACAACAAATATTTTTAGGCGATACAGATGCTGAAATATAATTTTAAATTCTAACTCCGTATCCCTTGAATTTTAGAAAAAAAGGAATGGATATATAATTTTCACAAAGATTAAAAAAATTATATATATGTATTTCCAAAAAGCAAATTATCATCCTGCCAAATGCGTAAAATCAAAGAAAACAAAATAGTTCTGTTCCATGTTACTAGTGTGGGAGCTCTGACCTGACTTTGAACACACTCTTTAAAACAGCTGTTTATTTTGATGCTCTGTCCAATCTTTTCCTGTAACAGATAATGCTGATATATATTGCATTAATACTCTTCTTGTGGTCAATCACTTATTTCTTATTTAGGAAACAGCTTGGCCTGAACCCTCTAACATGTCAGAGTTATACAATGATGGCCATTCACAGCACGAAGTGAACCCACCACTAACATACTATATCTACAATATGTAGTATATACTGTAGTATGCAATAGTATATAACCCAAACCCCCCCCCCCTAAAAAAAAAAAAAAATAATAACACCTATGATCATGGATACATGAATCAGCCATGAAATTAAAAGTAATGATACAGATATTCCTACATGTTTTATGGCATGCACATTTCGGCAATAAACTAGCGAGGAATTTTCTCTTATCACGAAATATACATCATTCCATGAAGTATTATCATAAATGTCAGATCATAAATGTCTAATAAGTGATGAATTGCAGAAGCTAATATATCACAGGCAATTCAGAATTTGGAATGTAATCAAATGATTTTTTTTTCATGTGAGTATTGCTTAGCTCTGCTAAGCCTAGTATCAGCTCCCAGGATAATAACTACGGCAAACACTGCCCCCACTGTTCATATATGGGCAGGCTAATGTTCAAGTTTACTTTCCTACTTACTGTTAGGTTTCTGAGCACATAGTCTGAAGAAACATTCACTGTATATAGGTTAACGATTACTGTAAACATACAATGAGTGACAGCAGTTCAGACATGTATAAGTTATGCGTTTAAGGAGGAACTAGATCGAGTACTTTTTGAAAATGGAAAATCTTTCATCAAAATTTGACATTTCATTGGTTTCCAATATTACATTTGCATTATAATATGGGACTAATTCATTTCAAATATAAAAATAGTTGTAGGATTGTCAGTTTAAACATGTGCAGTTTCCACCACCACCCCCTTGTGCTAAATATCAACAATTAACATTGTCCCACATATTGATTTTTGTGTTTGTACTTTGTCAGCATGGGAGTCTGTGTCTACAGAGGATTTGTCAAAACTAAAGTGTTCTGCTGTTGTTTTCAACTACTCTCCCCTGTACTATAGTGGCATTTTCAGAATACCAGCTATTCACAGACGGTTTGAAAACAGTTGATATAAAATTATATTGTTCTGCAAGTACTCTATCTGATCTTTAAAGTGGTGTGCCACTGAAAGGGAGATTTTTTTCAATTGCATATACTAAACTGACATTAATAAAGCACATTATTAAGCTTTAAATATGCAATCATCAAATCCAATGCAATTTTTCATCTAGCTCCCAAACCCTTCGGTCATAATTCACACATTTTAATCACATATGGATACCATCTACCAATCAATCTTTATAATTAGACACATGAGACTCCAAGTCAGAAAAATTTGGCAGACATACATACATTCATGTCGCTATAATGAAAATCTGTCAAATTAACAAGTATTACTGGCACTGCATCACTGCACATCGACATATTACATTAAGATGAAAAAAACTTCCAACTTCCCATTATTAAAGGTCCCCTTCAATCCATTTTTGTTATTAATATTTACTTTTTGCTATCTGTGTATACCTGCCTAAAACAATGCCATATATCTTTATTTATGCTAATGTTCTTTCTGACATAGCAATGGCTATTAAGATTTAAGGCTGTCAGAGGGGGTATTGTGTAAAAATGTGATGCTAGTGTATGCAGGAATACATACCTGTAGTAATATCAAAGAATGTTCTGCATGTGTTTAACTCAAGGGTTACCGGATGATGATGTCACATGAAGAATATGAATAAAGATGATCTAGAGGAAATTTTGGGGGTGGGGCTTAGCAGGGTGCAGAAAATGTTCTGGAAAATTGTTTAAAATATATGATGAATATTTTTATGAAACATTTAGTGATTTGGTGATGTACAAACCAATAGGCATCAACAGAAGTCAACATACAATTGGATTGCAGGAAACCTTTAAATATGTATTTAGTGTCTTCAGTAATTGCATTCTGGGATATCAGCATACTGTGATCACTTGAAAGTAATTAAATGGAGAGAGTGGATTAATAGCCATGTTGTCATGTGAATGTCTCTGTAACCAGTCAATTTGGATTTTTAACCATTGGAGACAATTTGACTTCACTATAACACACATATTCCAAAGACCCCAACACAAGTTAACTTGTACTTACTCTCCAATGTGATAAACATTCTGTTGGCTTTGTAGGAATGTGATGATAAATCGCATGTATGATGGCTATTTTAATCTGATAGGGAAATCTAAAATGCATTCTCCAATTTCTGAATACCTTTCACACTATTTTGTGTACACCAACATATACACTGAAGCATTTCCTAATATTACTACACTTGCATGTATACTAATATCATTATATTGATATATCCAGTGACATGATATGGGATTTATAAAAGCTACCTATTATTATCATCATTATTATGTGATGTGATGCACACATACATATATCAACACGACTTTATTCAAATTGCGTCATTGATCAGCCACACAAGCGGTTATCATCCAAATAATGCACATGGTTGTGATATCATGGGCCACACAGTCACAAACAAACAACACACTCACACACATAAATAAATACACACATACAAACATACATGTACACACATACATATATACACACACACATACAAGCATACATGCAGTATGTACATTGATACTTAGTACTTTGTTCATATCTACTCAAGATCACACACACATACATACATACATACACACACACACACACACACACACACACACACACACACGCACACACACACACATACATACACACACAACATACACACACATATACATACATACATATGTACACACATACATACAAGTATACATATGCAGTATGTACATAAGTAATCAGTACTTTCTTCATATCTACTCAAGATATGAAACACACACACACACGTTTTCGCCATCAATTGGGACATGATTTTTAATTGTTTACAGACATGCAAATGAAGATGTGTGTGTGTGTGATATGACCGCTAACTGCGGACGCACTTCATTCCAACCAGGGACACCCATGAGTGTAAAATTTTGTGTGTGATTTTTAACATGCAATCGGGGATGATTTTTGTGCACAGTAAAAATGATGATGCCCTCATATGATTGCTTTTCAAATTTGCAATTGTTTGCACTAGGTTTAAAAACGCAGACCGTCCTCATTTTCCGGATGGTCCCTGGTCTAAATGTGGAGTGTCATACTTACTCCCCCATTTGGGAGTAATTACAACCACAGAGAGATACACACAGTCAGACAGACAGACAGACACACACACACACACACACACACACACACACACATGCGGCACACATGTCCACATGACTTTCCACCTTTGTACTGCAGCCATCATCTTTTACTATTATGTACAAAGATCAAAACATGCTGTTTCACAAATTAATATGCTGGTGGTCATGGTTTATTGAATCATCTCTTTAGTGTCTAAAGACCAGCTACCCCTGGAGTTATCTGACCCAGGACAAAAATCAGGGACTGCATGGGCAGAGAGCTAGCATCTCATTACCTGGATGATAGAGACAGCTGAGAGATCAAGTGTTGGGAGAGTGATAGAGATGAGGAGGAAGAGGACCCTACAAGACATGGGACCAGATCATCGGGGTGGATCAAGATAAAAGTGGCTTAGTGCCATGTATTAAGCAGGATCACATAGCCTGGAAGACTATACTATTAGTAAACTCTGTATGATAAACATATATCATAGAAATGGACATTAAATGATCAACAGGATAATAAAGATAATGATGGTGATGGTGATAATGACGATGAAGATGATGATAGCAATGATGACGATGATCATGATGATGGTCATGATGAATAAAAATACATACTCGTACATTTCACCTGTTGCTAACATTACAATATTACTACATGTACATCAAAAAGCTCATATTACTTCTATCCTATTACATTAAAGGAGAGAAGAAACTGACTTTTACGGTGTACAAGTAAAGAACTATTCATAAAGGCAATAAGTCAACTTTTGACAAAAATGAGTTACTAGTATTAAAGGGCAGTGACATGATTGGTAGAAATTAAAAAAAAATGCCTCTCGAACCAAACTGGTATAACAATGGATACACCAGCTGGGGTGTATTTCTTGACTGAAAGGATTTATCTTGAATTTGTTTACTTAAGCCAAATCAAACATGAGCATACTAGCATTTTATTTCTCTTAAGCCACCATAGAAATAGACCCCACAGATAACTACACAATAGATTTGTCTGTCACAAGGCATAGTGATGGAAGTTAATTTAGAACGAGCCAACTTTTGACTACCAAGTTTTCACAGTAGAATCCTTGCATAGTTTATTTGATTCTAGAGTTGTTTCAGCCCAAGTTGAGAACTACCTCTAATCATGTCATTTACCTTTAACATCACTGCCCAAGAGTGGATGTATGCAGTAAAATTTAAAGCCAAAATTAGACAAGTAAATAAGAAACATTGTGGATTCTATTTCTAGTTTGCCTATAGTATATGCAAAGTCTGGCATTGAAATGCACTTTTCCTCTCACCTGTCTGAGGGGAAGTAGCTCCTTTTGGGATTTAAGTGTGTGTGTTTTTTTCAGATTCTACTGCTTCATGTATAAACTGTCATTCCAGTTTAGGATGGTGTAAATTACATGTGCATCCTCTCATCATTGAAGTATACCTGATGCACTAGTACACCATAGGATCAGTGCTTGCAGTCACTGCTGCTTTCACCACAGCATGTCAAAAAAAAATTGTGTAAGTAAAAAGCACCCTCTTTGGCAATAAGAAATACTGTTGTGACTTGATGCTTATATCAATGTCAGGGGCATAGTCTTAGATTTCAAAAGCGGTTTGTTCGGTACAATTTGCTTATATTAAACTTGAGATGTGCTGTTAACAATGAAAGGGTGAAATCATAATTGTGCCACTTTTACTAGGGAAAAGGGCCTGATACTACTATCATTGACTGTAGTAAATGTGGCACAATTGTGATTTCACACTTTCATTGTTAACTAAATATATCTCAAGACTGAAACAAGCAAATTAACAGCACAAATTGCATTTGAAGGTTAAGAATGTACTTTTGACAATGATGTAAGCATCATGTCACATCAAGTTTGTAAGGGTCCGCCCATTTTATCAAGCCGTACGTGGTTTTAACAGGGTGATTGATCCTGCCAATTTTTATGATTATGTATATATTCAAGATGATTTATCAATTTAACTGAATTTGAATTTGAATTTTGAGTATTTTCTAATTGCCTAAGATGACACTTTTCACAAGCACACTTTTTTTTGAGACACACTGTATACCAACCAACCAACCAACAAACATGATATTTTGAGTCAGGGACAATGCCACAGATAAATTGATACACTAACTGAACCCAGTAGCTAAATAAGGTTGTCCTAACACATCCTCTGACATGAATCAAACAAACAGACTGACAAACTGACAGACACACAAACCCCCGAAGGCTATTAGGCACCATGCTGGTATGTTGACAACTGACAAGAGATATAAACAAGGCCTGTAGATTTATAGTCAACTGGTAGCTGCAAGCTGACAGAAAAAGACTGTTGCTCTTTCTATTGACATATTATTATATTGGAACACTGTCACAAAGTTTCATGAAATGAATGAGGTGCTGGCATGTAGATGGGGTGGGGTGGGGGGGGGGAGAGGCACTGCCCCTACCCACAGTATTAGAATGTGGTATATTGCTAAAAGTGGTTGTAAAATGTAAATATAATGATTTCATGACAAATTTTCTGCCAAATATAGCATAAGCATTTTTTTTTCAAAACTGTTTGCTTGTGAAATTGGATATAATGTAATCTCCTTAAATTCCCCTAAAAACAATCATCATAATAGTGAAAAAAAACCTATTAATTAAGAATATTAATCAAACAGAACAACTTCTTTGGGGATCTACACCCCTTGTCTCCCCTCAAAATTGTCCAATATACATTACTTTATATGATTTCCATTAGTTTATCAACATACTTCTTTAACATGCAAATGTTTTACCCACTGTCTCTGATCTGGTTTTACGGCCCAGTTCACAGAAGTCATTATAATTGCCTGCTATTTATCTGTAGCTCATTTTCACGTACATGTAACATAATCAATATTCATTTCTGCAGCAATATTACAGATATTAGATTTCAAATTAAGAATGGAATTCTATAGTATATAACCTAGTTTCAGGGAGCAAAAAACAGTGTTTTCATGATATCAAACATAGCCACTATCTCATTTACATCTCATCAATATTCATATATGCATGTGTAAATACTAAAAAATATAGCCATAATCCCGGCATAAAACATGTACTACACAGTAACTCCATACCTGCCAACCCTAAAAGCCAAAAATAGGAACACATTTTTATGAAAAAGTACAAACAGGAACATTCCTGAATTTCTTGTACGTTTCTACAGACAATTTGTACAATAATATGAACAAATTGGTTAAAATTTCTCTTCTTCTCCCAAACTAGAGATATTCCTATTCAATGGGATCAATTGGCGGGTATGCAATTGTTTTTGTGTGTGCATGAGTAATGATTTCCTGTGCTGCAGGGGGGATGCAAATGAGATTACCTGCCTTTAATGTTATGTACTGTACTGTTCTCCAGTTTTGTTCTTATTTGTTTGAACTAGACTACATCTTTATTTCTTGACACAAACACTGCTAAGAATATAAACTTGTCCATTATGCCTAGGTCACATTTGGTCTATAATGACCTTACGGAACCCGTAAACTCATTGCATCTTCCATATCGTACAATCTCCTTAGGGTGACAAGCTTTGACTGTATGCTTTTCACACTATTTCATGGGCTCCCCATGGGAATTGTAGCCTCAATGAGTTTGTTTAGTGTGAAGTATGACAAATTTTTGAAAATTATATGCCCGTAAAATTCCTGTATGATATCTTACAATATCTGTGACGAGGCTGAGGAGACTTTGGGCAACTGCACTGATATTGCACGATCTCTGTACGATAGCTGTACAATCTCCGTACAGCCTCTGTACCTACCCGAGCTCAAGGGCCCGTACAAGAAATCGCAAGATGCTCCTGGATAATCTTAACAAATACGTTTTAGCCATCTGCGATGCCCCCAAACTGGTACAATAAATTATAAATGAAGCTATCGTATGGCATCCGCAGTCAAATGTGACCTAAGCCTATGCTATCTCGTTGCCTGACCACATGTTTGATGACATGTAATTCCTGAAACTATTGGTTGTAATTGATATATGCAATTGGATTACAGCTAGAAGTACCTGTAAACCACATGTTAATATTTTGCAACTCTGTACACGATCAGATCATATAAAGTGACAGAGAGATTAATTCCTTCCATGTCACCTTGGTGAATCCGTCAATTATTGATGAAATCTCCCTACGGCGACAAACAATATCAATAACACTTTTTGTAGCCACAAGTGGCCAATTTTAGGCTCACGGTAGAATTTCGGTGAGCACTCCAAGCTACCATAATTAATCTATTTATCAAGAACATTACAAAAGTCTCAGGTTCTTGTTTTATTAAAAAAAGATCCAATGTATAAAGTGTGAGTGATACACACAGATACAGTATTGTGTTTTTCTATGAGCTGATTAAAACACAAACCAATTACAGGGCACAAAATATGTGTTCTTGTACAATTTGATACTAATTTACTTTGAATACGTTTTGATTGAAGAAACCAGCAATAAAGTGATTCGAATGCAGCTGAAATTCCTTCTCTATTTTTTCCTTTTACAATGTGTGGAATATATAAAATGTGAATTTTTTATAGCTTTGTATCTAAACAGCCAATGTAACATCTAATCCATTCAAAGCCAAGTTGCTGATTTTCTAAATTCTAATTGAAACAGATGGATTGGCTTACTCACCTTCTCAAATCACCAAAGCACAATTTTCAGTTAGCAATGTATATCAAATAAACTTCATTTATGATCTGTAACTGCTTTTAAACAGGGCATAATCTTAAGTAAAATTCTGTATCTTGTAATCTATTTAACATACATGTACCTAGCCGATTGTCTTTAAAAAAATTGTATATTCACTTAGTTTGGGAATAAAAAGCAACGATTTTACAAAAACTGAACAAAGTAACTTTTTTTTAGGTAAGTTAATAAGTGAAGTTCTAATGCAAAAAACAGAGATAGCTGTACTGCAAATTGCCTGTCACAATTGTCAGTTGGTCATGTTTGCTTCAAAGGTAGCCACAAAAATAACTGCATAACGCAACCCATGAGAGCCAAACCCAGGGGGAAAGATGCCCATTTTAAACTGGAATCCAGCCAAACAAATTTCTGTGCTTTCTATTTTCTACTAAATTTCCATGATTTTTTACCATTTTTACCTAACATGGAAAACTTACAACTTACAATCCTGAAGCTTCCCGAATGACAGTTTCATTCTAACACGTTATTTATTCTGTCTCTGACAGAAGTTCACGATAGTGACTATAAACAACACTGACACCACTCACGGGAGTTGCACCCAGGGGGAAAGACGCTCATTTCAAATTCCAGTCAAACAGGAGGTCAAGAACACTCTCACTGAGTCGGTGTCAATTGGAGTGGAACGAAACAAACCCCTATGGAACTCTACAGACTCTCTTGGATGTTTAAAGATACTACTGTATATAACATTGTGGAAGACTCATTTAAAAAAATTGTCAAACTTTACTATATGACAGTGTTTCAATAGACAAATAAATACTGTAGAACACAAAAACTTCAGATAGTTATGCTGTCACTCTTAAAATACGTAGAGATAACAATTGGCACATGAATTATTGTCAGCTGACAAAATTCTGCAACACAGCAGTGTATGGGGAAAAAACTGGAATGATCGCTCAATGATTTTCACTTTTTAAAAGCACTTAATGATCGTTTTCAACAGCAATTTTTTTAGGGCTTCATTTTTAGACCTTATCAGAGATGCTAGTTATAAACTGGAAACATTGTTATATGATGCCTTTAAGTTTTGAATACATAGAGATGTTTAAACCACACACACTAACCATGATGTTTGGAAAATTTCACATGTAATGGCAGGTGACTCGAGAGTATTCAATCCAAAACACAATTAAATAGGCCTACTGGTATAAATCTTGTTTTCCAATTAAATCTTTACATTGGTGTAGTTTTTCAAACTAACATGCATATTATTGTGTTACTTAACACTGCATTATTATGTAAAGCATCCCATGTACAGATACTAACATAAATCAAATTATATTGTATCAAGCTGTAAACTTTCAGTGAATCGGCTCTGATAAATTCCTTTTTTGTTTTATTTGGTGTTGCGTTAGCAGTGTATGTACATTTTTGTCAAAACATCACAGTAATATTACACAACTGGTGATGGGGTGGGAGGGGACAGATACTATACAAATACAAATTCAAACCCTGTGCATACATTACAAACGTATGATGATAAGTTTGACTAACAATTTCAAAATATTCCCCCAAAATGTTCACATTGTTGTTGTCGCATATGTCAAAATGATAACTCTGCAAGTTACGTACACAAAATGTTCCATCAAAACACAAATAATAATCACTATGGTTAAACTGATGGAGGAACTTTATAATGCAAAATATTTGACAAAGATGAATATAAATCCTGTTTTAATGAGCTTCTAACCATCAAGGGCCAAAGTCTCTAGCTGCCATGTTTAATGGATACACATACAGCATAGCTATATTTACAATGACTTGACAAAAACAGAAAATTACTTTTTATCAAACTGATGTAATTACTCAACAACGCATTTCAACAATCATTGAAAAAACATGTATAATATCAACCACATAGTAAAATGTAAATTGATGATCTCATACTATAAATTTGTAGGCTATGTCTTTATTTTTGGTGCAAAACATGAGTCATGGGCTAGAAAATTTAGTTGGCATTGAAAACAAATTTTTTTAGACGACCGCAAAATACTTCAATCTAATGCACATTTTTGACGAGTAAACCCAATGTTTCATTTTACTTTTCCCCACTCGGTGACATTTTGAGATATAATTCAGTGACCGAGGATTTTAAAAGGAGGTTGTAGAGATGTACATACAGCTGCTTCTACTAGAAAACCTGAGTAAGCTGTGTGATGTAATTTATTCAACCGCTATTGACAAGTGCTGCCCCTTAGTGGCATAGCCAAGATTTTGCTGTTAATGTTGGGGGGGGGGGATGCCAGCAACAATTTTGAAGAGTCCCCCCCCCCAAATAACGAAATAAAATAGGTTACAATTTAAACAAAAATAGAGTGCCATGCCCACCAACCTTCATCTCTCTCCCTTTCGTTTTGGGTAGGGGAGGGGTAGTCTAGTTTTTTTGGGGGGGGGTTCGGATGCCCACTGCCCTTCCTGGCTACACCACCACTGCACTTGCCTGGATGCTCCCCTGTCTCATTGGACTGTATGTCATTTGTTTCCTGGCAGACAGAAACTGGCGTCCTATATTTCAGTGTCATGACTTATACGGACATGTCTTAATTCAGTCATAAATTTGGTAATGCAATGTGACTTGTGTGTATTCAGACAATTTCTGGAGGAATGGATTTAATTTTCCAGATTAAGTGAAAATAAACAATATAGATAATTTTAATAATTAATTCAAATTAATGGATCTCCTCTCTGATGACCACGGATGATGAGATTTTATATCAATAAATAGGCCTACTCTAATAGACCAGTTTACTTTAGAACTAGGTAATTTATGTATCTTTTTTTTTTCCTTAGGAGGCGTAGTAATGAGATATTTCATAAAATCTGAATAGATATTCTTAGAATAGACCAGTTCACTATTGTATTCAAATTTGTGGATGTTTCTTCCTTGGGGGCCTAATGAGAAGATATTTCTGTTTGTTTATAATGGATACATTTCAGGACCTGGAATCCAGCTTGCAAACATTAGTTGTTGTTATGTCAGTCAAGCCCCGGGCAAGCTTTTGTGTTATTAGGGATAACCTTAGTTTGAAATGTATAATTAGAACATACTTCACACAGAATGTATGCATTGTTTTTAGAACATTACAGTATGGACACAATATTACTCTTTCCCTCTGAGATATTTTCCTATAGAGTTAAAACATGGTACATCTGATTCCTGTAGCCAATTCATAAAAAATGCAATTTACAAAATATTGTTCTTCATTTACATACCAAAAAAAATGAGCTAATAGAAGAAAGTACGCTGAAATCATTCAAAAGTATATTCATGTAACTCTTCACCTCTCACATAGTCTTGGTGCTGGAAGGTAAGTTTTAATAAAAGTAAGGCTGTTGTTTTATTTAATTTGAATTCTTGAATACTGTTGCACACATGGCACAAGCAAACAGCTAGCCCCTTCAACAAATGATTAGTCAAACAGTTCAGCAGTATTATTTTAATACTGCTGAATTCGGGTTATCCTCCGGAGTATGTATTTTCTATTTTGATATGTTACAGTTCGGCCTCGATTAACTGGCGATGTTGGGACCAGCAGTCATCCGGATAAGTGATATGGCCGGATAAGAGAGATAATGTACAAACACAGTATAGGGGAGGGGGGGGGGGTGTTAATACATGTCCTATGTTATAGTATTACAACCCACACACCATGTGCAAATTGCCACAGACCACACACATGTGTTGCTTTATTTACTTTTCCCCAAATACTCAGCCAGTTCTGTGTACACTTCTGAT
>JZLH01S0090575.1:13555-32804 GCA_001188425.1 Eucidaris tribuloides | reverse complement strand
TTGGTGATCTTTGTTGCCTCCAGTGGTCCACGCTCTTGGGGAGCAACAGTCATAAACCGGAAATTGCACAGAACGGCATGATGCCAATACATGCAATGCAAGGCAACACTGACATGCTGTGCGTATTTCCCGAAACATGACAAAGCGTGCGTGAAATAAATCAATTTACTGTCTCATGAAAGTGATTATGCTGTCCACAATACACTGTACACTGATGACCCAGAAATGAAGAATTTTGGCCAAAATCTGGGTTAAGTGGCTTTATTTCTGGAATGAATTTTCATCTTATGTTTAAAATGGTATTAAAAAAAATGGTAAGCTGAAACAGTGATCTGAAGATGCTTCCATTACACTACAAATTAGCTTTCAAGCCAGTCAGGTAAAACTGGTCAAGATAGCCATATAGATTCTTGTTTTTGTCTTGTTTTTTTTTTTGGGGGGGGGTGGGGAGTGTAAGCAGTTGTGCATTAAAGGGGACCAAGTCCCACAAATTAGTTTTTTTGTACATAATACTTGAAAGATATGAATTATTTCAATAATCAATATCAATGACATACAAGTAGACAGAAAATTGTGATTTTAGTATTGTTTTAATGAGAACTCAAATTCTCATCATTTCTATTGATATCTATGAATCATCAAACAAGTCCATATATACTTTACTACCAGACATGATACATGCATCAATGGGGAACTATTATTATATTGTGTACAAGATTAATACATGTACCCTTAACCTGGGTCCTAATGAGCCTTTTCATTCCACCATTCATTTACCAACTTGTACAGTGGCATATGGGAATGGGAAAGGGGGTGGGGGCAGGGGGCCCTGTGACCCCCATAATACCTCATTTGGATATTCCAGTAAAGGATTTTGAGCTCGCTAAAATGAACAAGTCCCATATGTCTATGCCAAAGTGATATCACTTTGGTTCATGATGTACAACTCTAGTGTGTGCATTCTGTGAAATCCACGTAAGACTGAGAGTGAATATGCGAGTTTGAAACACATCAATTATTCATCATTTCAAATTATTTATTATTCATAATAACAATTTGGAGCACATGCAGGTCTCTCTCCAAATTCTTATTCCTCGCAAAGGTGAGGCTGCTCTAATTACATAACTTTCCTTTTTATGATTACATCACAATTTCTTAGGGTAGCTTTCTAGTTCAACTGGTCAGGAATTCAGTAGGTGTACATATTTTTTGTACACATTCTGTACAGAAAGCCTATGTGTGTATACATGTGCATATATGTATTTATACATGTATGTGTGTATATATGTGTATATATGTGTGTATGCTGGTGTGTGTGTGTGTGCATTTGGTATGTGTGTGTTTGGATATGTCTGCTACTTCAGTGTATAATGTAAATGTAGACAGTTCCTCTGTGGATTAATTTGTACACGCACTAGTGTAGGTATGCATACTATGTGGATGTATCAATGTGTGTTTGTGTGCTTGTCGGTATCTGTGTGAGTGTATGTGTAGATATGTGTGTATATGTATCTGTTTGTGTGTATGTATATATTTTATCAAAGTATCTCCTATTGCTTTCCAAATAATAACACAACCTAAAAGGAAATTATTTGGATAAATTCAAAATAGAAAAGCACACAAACAAAAACAAAAAATAAACAAAAGGAGAATATTTTACAACTATACTGGTCATGCACAAATTTGATCAAGATTCCACTTTCATGGGATAAAGTACAGCTACCTGTTATAGGACATTCTCTTCACTGTAAAGTACACATCGCCCCCAATATTCTAGAGTACGCTAGCGATTAATCACTGTAATATCTCTGTCTTGATTAATCTGTCTGATCCCCCACACATCAAGGTTTTAATTTATTATTTGGACAAATGCTCAGAGATCCCATTGTACTTCCTGCTAGCAAGCCTCATTCACCAGAGTCCTTATTCCCAAGGTTTATTTTTATTTCATCAACAACATATTTGTTTCCTTATTGGTTTAAAATTATACCTTGATGTAAGTATTAAAATGTAAATATTTTCTTGATTGAAAATGCCAAATATAACCAGCAAAAATAAATTCATTTACATTTTGTCACTAGTTATAGCATTATACAGAATATCATTCAACATATAAACCACCACACACACACACATAAAACACATAAACACACACACACATACACACATATACACAATAAACATATACATAAATGCACAAAAAAACACATACATAAACACACACAGAGACACACACACATACACTACACACATACAATACAACATACCTGTATATACTGCATTCACATACACGTATTCATAAAATTTACACATAAGTATGTACTTGAACAGTAACAAGGGTATATAAATTTAAACACTACACATGTGCATACGCTTTTTTGTTTGGGGGGGGGAGGGGAGGCAGGGGCAAGTATAAACTCTTTATGATAAAGTGAGGGCAGGGATTGACCTTCCCATTACAATATACACACACAAAACTCCACAGACATTTGGTACTTTCAGATGAGCAGAATTTTTATAATTGATTGTGTATGACTTATACACATAAATTTCTGTTGATCTACACTGTAATGATATGAAAGCATTCACACATAAAAAAAAATGTATAAGTACATGACAATTGTACAAAAAAAAACCTCACAACTTGTTTATGACAAAAATTCATACAAAATTGTCAAAATTTTCCTTTGACATGTGAAAAGTAGTTAATATTACAGAATGACTTTCCTTTACCCTAGGCCTTTGATCTCCAAGACTAGCTTAGTTCCATGGATGTTAGAACACAGACTTGCTACTCTCAGGATTAAATGATTTAAGGTGAGCCAAGCTTAGTATTATTCTGTGCTGTATGCCTACATGTAAACTTAATATGTGGCAGCAATGTAATCTAACATTCTGCAAAATGTAAATGCCCTGTTTTGAGAGAGTTTGAAAGGAAACATGGTACTAATTGTTACCTACCAACAAATTTGAGCCAAGAAGTAGTATTTTTTTTATATACTACATGTTATATCTTTGAAGACTAAGAACAGGATGTCTTGGGCTGAGGTCTACGGAAAATGTGTATTATAGTGAAATAAAATTGGGATAAGAGGCCAATCAGGAGAAGACTAATAAGTCATGAGCTTGCTAGCACATCAAATGGCTGGCTGCAGTAGCACAAAAGAAGCTCATTAATCAAATAGCCTAATCAAATTTTTATCAAACAAGACCTCATTTGTCAGAACGATGCAGGCACGAGGTTCGTGTCACGCAGCCATCCCATACGCTACTCCGCGTCGGCCGAAAATAAAACCGAGTGGGCATTACATGCATCACCTCGTAATGGCGGCGGTGTTATCATTGTCAGTACTTTAATCAGTAAATGGTGGCAGCAAATGATGCCATAATATCATCCATCAAAGTGAATGAAAAACGCATAACTTGGATTCATGATGCATAGTGACGGATCCAGGATTTTCTGGGGGTGGGGGGGGGTGAAGGTGGAGGGATGAAGTCAACATGTTGGTGATGCAATGTGAACTGAAAAAAAAATGATCTTTTTTACCCAGGGAGTTGGGAAAGGAGACACCTATTCATCCTTGGGCAACCAATTCTTTTTTTTTTGTTTAGGCCTACAAAATAAAAGGGAGTGTTGGCAAATTGTGCACCACCACCCCTCATCAATGAAGTGTGCTCCCAAGTTTTTATTCATGATACCCTAAATTAATCAAACTCTTGAATCCCCCCCCCTCCCACCCCCCATCTCAAATGGACACCTCCATCATAAGTGCAACTGAAGCTCAACATGGGAGTGTTCCAAACAGAAGAGGGGGAGGTGCAGGTAAACAGGATAGAGGCACTAATACAGCACCAGCTTAAGTGTAAAGGTGTACAATAATTCACAGAAACAGAATGGGCGAGGGGGTAATCATTTAATGCCACACTCAGAATACCAGTGGCAGCAGGATGGTACAAAGGTGTTCTCAGGTGGCACCATTGAATGAATTATGGAGTACAACAATATGAAGAAACATATCTGATGATAAAATCAAACTACATGTAAGTGTAATGCACAAGTTCCTACCCACCAAATATAAATAACAAATATAAGGGCCAGTTTTAGAATATTTAGTGTGATATAGTAGTTGAAATTTGGTTCATTTTGACAACATTTTGCTGTTTTCACATGGTAATGTTACAGCAATAGTTATCATTGGACAGCTGAAGATATTTATTATTTCGTTGTGGAAGTCACGTAATATGTGGGACATCTCTGTGTCCTGTATGACTCACAACATTTTTGTCTCTACTTCACATTCATGTTAACTAAACTGCTTGTGCATTTGAACTTCAAAGAGCACTATAGAATGACCAAAAAAGATACCTTCAATTTCAAAAAGTATGATCAGAATACTAAAAAAAATCTTGCAAATATTCCAAATTTGTATGAACTAGATGCAGCATTGCTTCCTATCATACAAGCAGCTCATCGTCCACTCTGCAAGACCAAGTTTGCTGGCCAATATTTACATTGACGGAATGGTGCGAACATCAATCGACACCTACAGCACTAAAGCGCTCTTGGGAAGGCTAACGGGGATGGACCTTAGGCCGCAGACTAATGAAAGGCGTTTTTATCGACTGAAATCACACCCCAGGGTGGTAACAGATGTTGATACTGGGGGCAGGTGTATTAGCTCACCAAGCCCTCGAGGTCAATAATGGATGATTGTAAAAAAGGGTTGGGAATGGACATTGGATTGCACTGAATAGAATGAGATAAAAAGACTGTCATAGCTGCATTTTATCAGCCTCAAAATGCAGATAGTGTAACTTTGAGTTGGATGTGGTTGTACTCAGAGAACAGACAGACAGACATACATACATACATACACAAAGATATTTGCTATGGAGAGGGAGGCAAACAACAGATTCGAATTTATTGACTGTTTCATTATTTCCATACACCCACAGAATATGTCCTGAAATCACTGTTTGCTTCATTATTTTATATTTCTTCCCAGAATTTTTGAAGGGTTCAGGGCTTTTGTGAACAAATGCAACTACTCATAATCTTTAAATGCCTTAATTTCACCATTTTTGAACAAGCTCATCATATTGTTTGACAGTGTCTGTAACCCCTTCAATAGTGGAGTCATATTTCAAAATCTAGATGCATATTGATTTATTTTTAAAAGAAATAGAAAACACACCCTACTATGTGCCAAACACACACACACACGCACGTACGCACAAACACACATACACACACACATGTGCGTGCGCACACACAGACACAGACACACAGACACACAAACACATTTTAATGGGAGGGGGGGGGCAAAGTCTCTAACTGGGGGAATGACCCCTTGCTGTCCCCTTTTACCGCCACAGAATGAATGGCCACCAAAGGCGGCCTTTTTCAAGCTTTAATAGTCAAACATTTGAACATCTTAGATTCGATATAAAATTGGTACGACCATCAAGTGCATTATGCAAACCAATTTACAAATGGTAGCAATCAAACCATAACTTAACCTAACTTAACTTAATGAAACCATTACGTTCAAAACATTTCTCCTCAAATTTCCCACATTCCGCAAATTCAAAGAAATAACCATACACACGAGTAAAGATTTTCCAAATATATCTTAAATTTTCTTTGTTTCCTCTTGTAAGTTTGACTTTGTATGTGACAAACAACAAAATCACTCTTTATTTCACACATTAAGTTTTAGATTTCTCCTTAATATTTGTCACTATCATAATAGGATGCTACCCACCTTGGAGCCATTTCTGCCATTCCACACATAATATGATGAAAATACACTTTAACAAAGGTTGAAATGCACTACTCCAGCTCTTGTGAGAGAAAGAAAGTCTGGAAATAGACAGGAAGACTTGTTTTCCGATTTTGTTTACCTCCTGGTTTTCATGACTGATGCATTTGGAATTGAGGAGGTGACATCCTAATCCCAAGATAGTTCCTGGTCACTCACTAAAATAGTCACATGTTGCATCTCTTTCTGACTGCAATATGTTAACATCTACAGGAAAAGGGTGACATCAGGGTAAAATCTTGGGGTGGGGTGGCAACAGTCAAACCAGGGCCAAACTGAGAAGCGAAAAGCCCCCTCCTCCCCCCCCCAAATGCTCAGGTCCAGCAGAAAAAAAACCAGTTTCACAACAAAACAACAAATACTGTATGACAGTAAACATTAGGGGGAGGGGCAACAGCAAAACCAAGAACAAACTGCAAGGCAACAAGCAAAAAACAAACAAACAAAAAAGGTTCCAAGGTCTGCCATAAATTGGTTTCATGGCCAAACAACAAATGTGAGGGGGAAATCTCGTGGTGGGGTGGGGGGTGCAAAATTTAAAAAAAAAAAACTAAAAATCAATTCTATTAGTTTAAATACAACAGGGGGCAACCACCCATTGCCCCCACCCTCCTGAGCACCTCCCTTGACTTGCCTAAAATGGTCATAAACATGTTGCATCTCTTCCTAACTGCAATATGTTAATATCTACAGGAGATGGGCGACACTCTTTAGGTTCGCTGGACACCAGTCTCATGGCCAAACAGTGATGCCACGAGCAAAATAAAAAAAACAATACAAAAACAAAAAAAGCTTCTCAGGTCCACCACAAACTGGTTTCATAGCCAAAGAAAATATAAGACGGGAAATCTTGGGGGTGGGGGGTGTGGGGGTGTGGGAGGGGTATCAAAGTTTCAAAAAAACACTAAAAACCCTCTAATTTACATTAGTTTGAAACCAATAAAGCCAACTGCTCCCCCCCTCTAAGTGGTGCCCCTGATTCACCTAAAATGGTTACATGTTGCATTCCTTTCTTACTGCAATTCATTAACATCTGCAGTAGACGAAAGAGATCTACTCTGTGGTTGGGCTCGGCATTGTAGGCTTGAGGGTTTTTCAGTTTAAAGACACTGTTCAACATTGTGGCAGCACCATTTTAAAAGTGTCAAGTTTTGATATCTGACCTACATGATAGTGTTTACCCTAGTAGCGATATTGTTATTTATGTAGGGTCCTTTACCAATTTGTGTAGTAATTGTATGTATACGTATTTCATCATTATTATTTGTAAATATGTTCATTTCGGTAATAAAGTCATTTCATTTCAGTCATTTCACATGGACAACTATACACCCTAGAACACAATAATTGAGATAGTTATGCTGATAATAGCAAAATATACATGGATGAATACTGTATCAGCATACATGTATGACTTAATGTTTGGTAGACAAAAAGACTATGACCAGCAATCTATGGGGTCAAACTGGAATGGTCGCTCATTAAGTTTGACTCTTTAAAATCACTTCAACTACAAATTTTTTCAGAGCTTCAGTTTCAAACCTTATCAGAGACAATGAAAGCATAATGGACCATGTATAACTCAGAATTGTTTAAATGAGAAACATTGTGCATTCAATCACATTTTCAAATATAAACCCCACATTACCTGTCACTCTTGTAATGTGAAAGTATGTAAATGAGACAAATGTTCATTCAAATTGTTTTTAGGATTTTCTTTCGTCAATGAGGGTGTTAATTTCTTCTCCCTGTTTATACCTCAATTACTGACAATCAACCTCTATTCAATCAAAATCTGAAATTAACCCATTGGAGACTAAGTACGAGTTAACTCATGTTGGGGTCTATGGAAATATGTGTTATAGTGAAATCAAGTTGTCTGTTAGCAGGTTAAGAATGAAATACAGTCCACCCATTTGCACCTTCATTTAACAAGCACAAATGTTTCTGCATAAGATTATTTTGTTATTTAATATAAAAATTGTAGATTTCTTTTTTTTAACTCTTACTCTTGTGATGTGCAAGTGAATGAAACAAATTTTGAGTCAAATATCATTTTGGGATTTTGGTGTGTGTGTTTTTTTTTGTTTGGTTTTTTTTTTGGGGGGGGGGGTTTGGTTCTCCCTGTACATGCAACAATTACTGGGAATGACTCTGATCCACTTATCCCAGAATTGAACATGTAGCATGAAACAGAGTTCAATCATTTACCTTCTTTTCACAGTTGAACAAAACATACTGTACTACTTATAATGCAATTATTTGAATCTGTTTAATTAGATTCATTATCATATTTCACATAAACCAACACTGAACATGACCTCTAGTTGAGATTAGTATCTCTAGAAAGATGACATTTTTTTTTATATAGAGTAGCCATATACACATATGTTTAACAACCTCCTCCGCTGCTAACAACATTTAACTATGGCACACAGTGCTCAGAACATTTATTGGTGCACTCTGCCTTCCACAGGCCAGAATATAAATTATAAATATTGCCATTTCGCATAAAAGACATTGACAATTCAGGACTATTATTGCATCAATAATTGGACTCTGTCCTTGAGGACCTGACTATACTCATCAGGCACTAAACAAGTCTGCCCTTGCTATCAGAAACGAACTCGTGCAAGTCTACAGGGTTTACACAACGTACAGGGAGATCGTCAATGCAATCACACGGGAGACATGGCTTTTGTCATCTGCGTGCTGGGGAGAATAGAAACAAATTTGATCGGTAATCACTATTTACCCTGGTAACCATGGTAACCGGGGAAGCCAGGATATTTGATTTCTACTTAAAGGATGCTCCACTGCTTGTATCAAGGGTAACAGGTCAAAACTACTACGGCTAACATATTATTACTAATCTGCAATGAAAACATTGTCATTATCCCACTGAAGGAGATATGTGTATCTCTTGCAGAATGCATTTTATATCGAAATGAAATTATCTTCAACGTAATGGCCTGTCGACAGTAGTTCCGTCAAAGGACCGTCATTGAGACAGTCATGCACATATCAACAACTGAGAGCCAGAGCTTACTGTAACAAATATATTGTTGGTTGTCCGGCAGAATGGCCCTAGCATATGTTCTCGGCAGAAGGGCCTGAACAGTAAATTTTCTCTGATTTGAGAAATATTACCTTATTTCATCAGATGACTAGAAAAAGGAGTTAACGCCTGCGTATTGTTTATGGGTGTTAACCCCTTTTTTCCAGTCACCCGACAATTTGATATTTACCTTTGACAGACTGACAGAAGGATCTAAAGATATCACACTACTTTGACTTCATTTGAAAGAGGTCAATGATTTTCAAGTTAGAGACAGTTTAGTTTTAAGGCCCAAACTTAGACACACACACACACACACACACGAACACACACACACACACACATACACACACACACACACACACACACACACACACACACACACACACACACACACACACACACACACACACACACACACACACACACACACACACACACACACACACAACAAACAACACACACACACACACACACACACACACACACACATGCAAGCTTTGACAATTTTAATTACGTCTGTACAACGGAAATGAATCTTCAATGGAAAAAAGTACCAATTGGAATGTTACATCATAAGTATACTGTAAAATGTAAAAGCAAAATGTGTACAAACATATCTTCACATGAATGTTGGATGGATTTACTCAAATTCTATCAAATAAACCCAAATTTCCACCTAAGGAGGGAAATGTTTAGATTCGTTTAAATGTTTAGATTCAAACAATTTTGATGTATTATTTTTTGAATCTTGAAATATCAATCTAAATTTTAAAAATGTATACATTACAATACAAACACATCATCAACCTTGCCTATGGTGATTTTATTGGAATATGAACATTGGCATCTGTTTTGTATGGTGAGTGTTGGGGGTATTTCTTTCATGTTGGGTCCTTTTAAATGATCCAATGACCCATGCCCAAGATCATCCAGCCAAGCATAATACATCTTCAAAGATTGCTTTGATACAATTACGAAAGCTGGATGCATCAATGCACTGACAAGATTAGAGTTTATCGGATTTAGAGCGACACGAGGCTTACAGCCACTTAACCCATTGAAGATGGTTTGATTTTGTTTTAACATGCCTTTCCCATAGACATCACAATGAAATACCTTGTGTCTAGTCTTCAATGGGTTAACATGCAATCTGATGAAAGTGTATTACATGTATATCAAGGGTCTTATTCAACACATTAGACTCTACCGATCTTTATCTCTGATACAAAAATAAAATCATCCATTTACAGATATTACAGAGTGATTGAATTTGCAACATTATTAATTATAAAATTAGATACAAGTATATGTGTAAAACACAGAATATTTTAGGTTATCTGATTAGGAGTGGTACATAAAAAGACTTATAACCACTTATAATGTTAAAAGGTGTTATTGTTATAAGGTCATGTGTCGTATGGTGGGACCCCCAAATACCTGGTGGTGTTACATTTTTCAGTCCTCTTGTTAATTCAACTTGTTGTCCCAGAGCTATCCTTTATCCAATCATAATGAATTTGGGCTCATTCTACAGCAAGATTACTCAGCTTTTGAAATCTGAGTAACAATCTGTAATAACACTTTGTTTTAATTAGTGAAAGAATTGGCAAAAATGTTAACGATGGTAAATACTGGTGGATAAGCGGAGGAGGAATAAGCGGAGGAGGAGCTGTACAAACCCTAATGGCGAAAATTGCAAATTCATGTACTCTCTTTTATTTTTATATTTTTTGCAGGGCCGATATTTATCACAGTGTTGTGATATGCATCTGACTAACTTGACACATGTTATATTTAACAAATTTAGAAGTTAAAGTGATATTAATTGTCTTCTTGGTCATTAATTACTTAATTAATGACTGGTGTAGCTTATGCTTGCCATTGACTTGTACACGTTATGAAGCATGATAGTACTGCATGTAACAGCACACACGTATGTTCACTTCAGGGCTACATTTTGGTTGGAATTTTTAAATACGCTCTTCTGATCAATTTATTAAACAACATTCTACTAATTTATCTTCAAAATTCGTTAATTAGGTTTGACATACTGTTTGTTTAATTAGTGTA
Source organism: Eucidaris tribuloides (assembly GCA_001188425.1). Lineage (NCBI taxonomy): Eukaryota > Metazoa > Echinodermata > Echinoidea > Cidaroida > Cidaridae > Eucidaris > Eucidaris tribuloides. The sequence goes on along the minus strand of JZLH01S0090575.1, from coordinate 21,851 downwards.
ATTAATGTTATGGTAACAAATCGTACTACAATTTTAAACATATTTTGCCACACCCTGTGTCACTACATCTAAAGATCAAAAAGTAGTAAAACCATACATTTTTTTAAAGCTGAAAGTGTGCTTTTTCACAAGATGACATCAATTTTGAGATATGTCTTAATACTGACAAGTGCAATGAGTTGCCGTCAATATCACAAAATTTTGCATTTTTTGTGATATTACCCTTTAATTTTTTTCACACCCCATGTATAGCAACTTGACCTTGGATGATTGAGATTCTCTGGAGTATAAGCTTTCAGAAAATGTATACTTTTGTTGGTTTCTGAAATGTTCTTTTTGAGTTATTTTGGTTTAAATGCAAAAAGTGAAAAATTCTTAATTTTGGTGCTTGTAACGCAAAGGGGCCCCACCATACAACACATGACCATAAATCAAGCATCCTTATTATTCCTTTACTCACTACATTGATCACTGTCATCACCACTGACTATCTTCGACGAGAGTTGATGGACCGCATGAACAAAATAAATAGTGCCTATTCAATTGTACGACAACAATGTATTTCCCGTTCTTTCTTCTTTTCACACCTTTCCCCTAGTACTGATAAGACATCATTTTCTGTTGAGTACAGGGTCACTTATGCATGAGTACACCCATTTACAATGCGTTGTTTATTGGGGATCTGAAAATAATCCAGCAGCCTAGGTATTCATAATGCACAGGGCAAGGACTTTAATGCAGTAGTTGATACTGTATCTTTATCTTTGATATATAGAAATACAGGTGTTATAGTGTGATTTCTTTCTCATGGAGCATACATTTATGAATAAAGCACACAAAACTCATAGGATTCAAAAGCCTCTTATGATGATAATGTTGTTAATCAAGAGTATTTATTTTAAAAGATTATTATATTATTGATACCATATCTTTATCTTTGATTATTACAAAAATAAAGACATCATCTACTTAAAGGTATCACAGAAAAAATGTCTTATGCATGAAGTAGACAACACATAAGATCGTTGGTTGTCCGGCAACAGGGCCTAGCATATGTTCCCAGCAGAAGGGCACAAACGTATGTTCCCTGCAGAAGGGCCACAACACTAAATTTTCTCTAACTTGAAACCACTGGCTTTTTTCACATGAAATCAAAGTAGTATGATACTTATAGATCCTTCTTTCAGTCTGTTGAGTGCAAATATCAAATAAGGCAATATTTCTCAAATTAGAGAAAATTTACTGTGAAGGCCCTTGTGCCACAGCACATGCTAAGGCTCTTCAGCTGGACAGCCAATGAGATTTTAGTTTATCTGATTGAAAGGGCAATAAGAGCGAATTATAATCCATTATGAGGAAAATGTTGTAAATCAAAAACCATAAATCAAAAGGAATGTATTATTGTATCTTTACCTTTCATGCAAAAAAAAAAGCTAAGAAAAATCATAAACTTTCAAATATCACACAGAATTTATCTTAGCATGGAATGTGCATTGATTGTATGAAAGACAGTATACACAATTAAAATTCATCTCATTCAGATGAGTAGACAACCTATTTAAATATTTATCAAAATATCTTTAACAAAGGCATTAATTAATACAAATCTCTCTATTCATTTTTTTTAAAGTTATCTATTTACAGGTATCATAGAAAAAAAGTCATAACATGGAATGTACATTTGTTAATGCAATAGGAGGCACACACTCATGAAAAGAATCTAGCCTACTGCAGGTGCATCAATATATTAGAAATGAAATAATATCACTGCAATATGAATAAATTTCTGCATACTACCTGTGGTCAGCCCTCTGAGCTCCAATCACTTCCCCATTCTCTATGTATATATCCGGTACACCTGCCTGTACTGGCTCTGTCACGTCCATATTGTTAAAATGTCCACACACAAAATTACACAAACATATAACAAAAATCGGAAATCAAACTACTCCATCACATTTTGGAGAGATAAATCCAGCTAATCCTCATTTTGATACGATGCGTGATACTCGGCCAAGCCAGAGCGTCAGGCATTTCGCAATTCTGCTGCGCAGACACAATGGCGATACTACCAGCCGCTGTACACTCGAGGAGTAATACATTAGTGTTTCTTTGGTAACGCCAGGTACAACATACAATTAAATTAATTGACTCGCGCCGTTCCCCGACAAAGTTTGAAACGACGGGGTTGGCAATGCATCATATTAACAAGATATATATAATGACTGAAAAATAGAGAGAGCGAGAGAGAGAGTGGGTTTTGTTGATATTTTTAGTTTTTTCCAAGAGACAGTGAGGGAGGTTTTGTCAATAATTGGGTTGTTCATTGTTCGGCTCTACCTGGTAAACTGTATAGTACTGTTATAATAACCACACGCTTAAAATGAGGTATTGTTGTATAGATCGCCAGACTTGCTAATTGGAAATTAATGACGAGGGGAAAATGCACAATCAACCTTGGTGCTGTAAAGAGAGATGAGGAAATTATATCTGGACGGGACTTGGCTGTTATTAACTCATCAAATGCTGGATATCACATTAGAACCAGCAGCAAACCAGGCGCATCGCCATATTATTGTAATAAATCATAAAATGACATTCGTTTGTTTGACAAGCATTCTAAAATAACTGCAAGGAGATTGAGCTAGCCCATTATATTGACCATGTGATACATCACCTCCTCTATTAAGTCAACCAGCCAAATTAAACACACCAAAACGGCAAACATTTTGTTGCTTTTCAAAATAGAAAACTTTGCTTCCAGACAAGTAAAAGTTTATACAAATTTTCAGATCGAAATCAAGAGTTTATGAAAGGCTTGTATTTTTAAGTTTAGTTTCAATTTTTTAAAATTCCAATAACATGTTAATTTCAATTACGTAGCATCTGCAAAAACACTTTCAACAAGGACAAAGTCTCTAAATTGTGTAACACAATTGTGTTAACCATGAATTTGTTCACTTGGGTAAGTAAAAATTTTGTTTGGGCACGTAAATGAATGGAAAAAAAAATTGCATACCCAATTGGGCAACCAGCCAAAAATGTAAGTGTGGAGCCCTGCATATGAATATCTTAAAACATACAGCACATAAAGAAATTAATCCAACTTTGGAGCTACAATAAGAACTCATTATTGTCACCATTTTGGTCCTATTTCTAATTGTTAACACAATTGCACCAGTTAGGTTACTCATCCAAATTTCTTTATGTGACAAACCCAGGAATAATTTCTCTTCAGAGATATTACCGCATCCCTGACTAACTACAATACCATCTTGCTGCACTGTTCAACATCAGAGTTAATCACATGGTGCACCCATTCGACACGAACTTGATTCTTATGAAACACACCTCGCTGAATATAATTTAACAACAAAAGGAAACACTGTGTATCTATGTATGGTTAGTGCCGATCTACACAGTATTTACTGTGTATATATCAATGGCTATGTGGCATATGTTTACCTCTTTGTCTTCTATATTATGCATACATACTTTACAAGTACAGTTTATGTACCAGTATATCTGCATAAGTCTTCACCATAAGTAAGTAAGTGTTAGAGATTGGTGACTTGATTATGTGCTGTGAAGTTACACCTCATACATTAAATATCTGCATTGTATATCAGTGCCTGTACAAAGTACAGGAGTACATGTATGCAATGTCATAGACTTCTGTTGCACAAGCAAACATATGTGTTCTGTAAAACACATATTATATCAAGCAATGTACACAATATGAATACCACACTTATTTTTTTGTAACTATTTCTGGACACTGACACTGCACATGAACTGGTGAGAATTTAGATATCACATTCCAATAATGTGTAATCTACAGTAAGTTACTTCACAAAATACATATGGATTTTGATTTCTTTTCATAAAATAAAGATTACAATCATTGATTGAGCTACCGGTTTTTAAATTTCAAATGTTCATTTAGTTATGGGTATTAAAATAACAACACACAAATCTTGGTATTTTGTTTATTTTTTTGTATGTAATTTAAGTTTTATTTTGATATACACCCTGTATTTCATTTCTTATCTTTGTTTATTTATGGGTATAAAAACAAGACCCTTGTTCATACATTCCATTTATTTTCATTACATTTTAATGTAGTTTTTTTTTATTATGCAGAATTTCAGGTATTTTTTTCAGTAGTGTTTATTTCTGATTCCATTTATTGCAAGAAAATATTCCAATTTCCACATTAATGTATAAATATACTTTAATTTAATTCAATTCTTATTTCATTTTTATTTTGTACTGTGTTTTATTTGGTTCATGGATGATTACGAATCTACTACCTGGGGATTCCATTCCCAAATCCTTTTGGGACAAACACAAAACTATCTCTGTATCTTCCATCTCTCAGAATAAACAAATATGTAAAATACATCTTCTCTCTGTCTGGGGGATAAAGATTTATCAAACCAAGCACAAAAAAGACAAACTCATGAGTATCAAATTGGCCGTCATAAAGCTCCAATAGGCCTAATCCAGACACGGACAAAGTCCCCATAATCGATGGAAAACGTGACGGACTACTAAATATACCACCGGGGAGCTTCAAACACTCAAGGACCGAGCCACTGCTATGACAACATCTCCGTCACCATGGTAACCGCTCATCCTTGCCGATTGACAAAACCATCACGGGTTTTGGGTATCAAGTTACGCGCACTCGTGTTGCGGGCCCTCGCGGCTGTAGGGTGTTTTCCGTCTGATTGACTTGTAAGAACGTGATATTCCATTTTTTTAAAGGTGACTGTCCGCTAGTGTGTTTTTTGCTTTTCAGTGTCTAATGTCTGAAAATAGTCACCCCCATCTGTCAATGTGTGACTGAAATAGGAAACTAACTGAAAGGCTACCAGACAATAGTTTTAAAAAGAACACAATTCAGGTGGATCTTTGCCAGTTTTAGACATTTAGAATATTCATGAAATATCACTATTCTATTCATATTAACATTAAAACACATACCCTGAGACAGAATCTGTATGCATATGTTGTGACATACATGTATGTATGTATGTATGACTTATGCAGTGATAGCATGCTATATATTTACATTCCAAGTGAAAGGTATTTCCATGAAGATGAGCTTTGACCCAAAACATCTGCACAAAGCTTACCACAATCAATTAATACTCTCAATGTGCTGAAAATGTAGAAACCTATTTCAATCTTATTACTGCCTGTACAGCCTTGTACAGCCCCACGATCTCTAACCGTCTATATGCTTAATGTTATATGATATCATTATTTGTTGGGAGATCACATGATTCTTCACACGATTGACCGTGAAGTGAATATGAAACTATAAATCTATGAATTCCTGTAAACATATCTTCACAGAATATTTTCTTATCTTTCATTTTATACTTCTCAAAAGATGTGTACATTATGGGACAGAGGCATTAGGTAATCCAATGTTTGACGGAAAAGTAATGTTTTCTGGGCTTCTAAATGTATATAAGACCTGTCATCTGCGAATGTACAATGCACTGGGATTCTGTACAAGCCCACCATCCCATAGGAGTTAAACAAATCAGAAATTTTACTGTATCACAAATCTACAGTACTCTGTTGTTATCATATCAAAGACTAAAATGCATACTGGGTATTGTAAATTTCAAAATCAAACCCCCCTTTTCCCTAATTTGTTCAGAGAATGGGTAACCATAGCGATGTAAATAACCATGGATTTGGAAGCAAATCAAATCAGATAACTTATGCTATTTGGCCATCCACGTAAAAATATTTTGATCACCATAATTGATTTGTTGTCCATGCGAACAGCTGCCACTTCTTGTTGCATTCAGGGCTACTAAAAACCACACAGACAAAAATAGCAAATAGAAAGCTGAATTTTTTTTTCTATCAGCTGCTAAGAGAATCCATGAATATTCTAACAAGTTGAACCGAGCGTGTCATTGGATTGCACAGTAAGATACCGAGACGTGCAGCAGTGAGGAAATAAAATGACACATGAACTGTTGTGACAGTGGTGTATGATAGGCTTTGTACATATGAATATCTTCGTTATCAATAGTAATTTGGAGAAACTTGCTATCTCAAGTGTTACTTACATGTACTGGGGCCCCATTTTAATGAGCTTCCATTTTTTCAAGGGTTCAAAAACATATGTTATATTCTAATGAGTAAATATGACCGATTGTATTGTTTTTATATACAATAACTTTTTGGTCCATTTCTAATTATTGCAATAGTGTAAGTGTATTTTGTACATATATGTACATGTATGTATGTTTCTGGTGAAGTGCGTATGTGTGGTATTGTATGTGTGTGTCTGTGTTTGCACACACACACAAGCATTCATATACATACATACACAAACACAGATACATAGACATAGACACACAAACACAGACACACAGATACATACAAAGACACACATACACATAGACACCACAGACACAGACACAGACACAGACACACACACACATACACACAAAGACATAAAGACATAAAGACAAACACACACACAACCATAAAGATACACACACAATGTTGACAGATATACATGTATGTCAATAAATGCTATAACAACAAAAGAAACCACTTAACATTTTAGACTACTAATACAACAGAACAAAATGGTCATATTCTATATCAATATAAACACAACAAAAATCAGGCAAGGCAAGGATCTATTTATAATCTATTTATTCATTTACATAGTGTTGAAGATTTTCTCTTATATTGAGCACTTGGACTGTCACCATTGCTTCATAGGTGAATGACCGGTTAATGCTACAGTCTGATAGCAGTACCATCAGCCATAACTACAGCAACTGGCTGCAGACAGCAACTTTTAAAACAATATCCTTGACATTTTGAAAACATTGTCGGACAGGGAAAAGGATATTTGCTTGTATTTACAACAAAGCCTAGAATCCAGGCAGAACATGGAGTCAACATCCACTAATAAGAACTTGAAGGCAGTGAATCTGCCTGTTTCATCCCTCCAGCAGCACAACAAAACATAACTCATGTCTTTAGGATAGGAGGACTTGTCTGTGGAATCTAAAGATCAGACAGAAATTACACAGAATTAAAAATAAAATGCACCAAATCTTCACTATCAGTTAGCCTCTGTGTGAAGCTCAGTAAACCAGTTCAGCACTAATATTTCAATATTCATGTATTGGTTTAAGAATAATAATCTCCATGAGATTTAACTGTAAAATTTGTCATGCTCATAAATGCATATGGTACACATTTGTAAATCGTACATAGATTTCACATACATAATGAACACCCATGTGCTGTAGGAATCTGGAAGAAGACAAGGAAATTTGGTATAATTATTCAATTTAAAATCTAAAGGTCACTATAATTTCAACCATACTGAGTGCTTAGCTCATGTACTTTACTAAAGATTCTTAAATGGCATTTTCTTCAATATAGGACTGTATTTCCATAATGTTAATTTTTCGGCTGGCAAAAGATATGCCCTGCCCTTAATGTGAAAGACAAATGCTCTTCAATACACATGTATATTTTGTTCATTATGGATACTGTAGACCTGACTATCACAGCCATGCAATTAACTTGACTGGAATGTCACAGTCAGAGATATAATCCATGAACAAAATTAGATGATTTTACAATTAATCCTTGAATAGTTAACAAGTAGAATACATGTATTTCTACTGGTGCTTTCTCTAAAAGAGGGACTAATTTTCTATTAACATGCATAGAGTTAAAATTACAGAGCAGTTACTTTCATTTACATCTTTACATACGATAATAACTTATTGTAATTCCCTTTTAATTTGCTACTCTTTAATCATTGCTCTATACTTGGGACAAGAAAAGAGTATGCATGATGATCATGCAACACTACAAATGAATATTACAAATTTCAATTTGCCATTGAAATTAATAGAAAATTAATGAAAATGTTGATAAACCAGAGTTTCCCTACCCTTACCCTGTATCGGCCATAGAGCATCATTCTAGCTAGGTATGGAAAACCATAGAGCTCCGCGGTTCTGTGTGTCTCCCCAGTTATATGGTGAAAAAACATAATACACCTCCGGATTTGCCTGTCAATACAAGTGCGCGCGCACACACACACACACACACACACACACACACACACACACACACACACACACACACACACACACACACACACACACACACACACACACACACACACACACACACACACACACACACACACACACACACACACACACACACACACACACACACACACACACACACACACACACCCCAAATCATTCCATTTATTAAG
>JZLH01S0090564.1:13173-39446 GCA_001188425.1 Eucidaris tribuloides | reverse complement strand
CCTCATCAAATAAAAGATTCCAATTCTCATGGTATTGTTTTTGTTTGTGAGAAGATTCGTCAAAATTGAGGGGACCCCAAGAAACTGGAAAAGAGAAAAGGTTTCATCAAATATCTTTTTGCCTCTTCCCTTCTTAAGTAAGAACTTTTGAGATTTGAAAAGGACTCATCAAAAACCCCTACATCCAAATCTTAAATTGGAGGGAGAGTATAAAATTGGAATAGAAAAAAGAAATACATGATTATAATTTCTGTAGGGCAAAACTGGAAGAGGGTAACAGAAAAAAAATAATGGCTTCAATACTTGTCACATTGTTAGTATGTGGACCAGAGAGTTAATGTAGAAGAGTCTTTCCTTTGAACATGTGTTAGGAAAGCACAGCCACGTGAGTCTATCTTACCGATGACACCATGAAATACAACTTACTGACATATGATGGGGATCTGCCGTAAATTATCATGGCATTGATTGTATGCAGGGCTCTTCATCAGGGCTGTTGTGTGACTAGTTCAAGGTTTTGTCTTTTTTGAAAATCATCCAAGTGGTTTGATAAGACTTGTCATCCGCCATGGTACAATATTGAACTTAAATCTTACGTTTGATGTATTTTTTTTAATACAGAATATGCTCATGATAGGTTAGGAGTGTTTCCCTGAAGTGTAGTGATAGTCAACTCTGATGTGGTAATACTTACAGTACTTGTGTATGGACTCAAAGTACATTAACCCATTGTTTTGAAATTTTGTAATTCCCATAGATGTCACATCTGGTTCCTATATTCAGTGGTTAAATACATGTATACATCAATGTAACAGTTTTGCTCAGGGTAATGAGATGATGTTTCAAGCAAAGTACATTTCAAGAAATGTTATTGGGGGGGTGGGGGAGCTGTAAGAATTTATGAATATACAGCAGTGGTCATACAAAAGTTTGTTTCATCATCCCACGGTTAAATATTAATGCTAAGAAAACACAAATGTCATCTTTATAATTCAGTTCCCTGTTTGGGAATGACACCCTCCTTACCATCAAAAGGTTCTCTGCTACTGCAGCATTCCTAATCTGAAGAAATGTGAGAAATGTTCAGACCCTGTATCAAAAGTCTGGTGAAAGGGAATTGATACGTAGTTGGTACCATTAACTGTTACTGAGATGTTAGAAATTCGGTTATTTTAATGGGAGTCTGTGAATTGGCTAAGATGCTGATTAGATTTATCAAATCCAATAATACCTCCTAAACCCATTTACAATGTCAATCTTAAATCCTATTCAAATGACCAAATCAATTCCGATAAATTCATCTGCAACCAAAGCATATTTTTCATGGTACAGTAACAATGATTAGTAATGTTTTCACTTTAACAGTCAGTAGTATTCATTACTTCAATTGAAATCATTTTTTTCCTACTGTCGTGCCTTGTGTGAGGTAAGGCATGGTTGTAGGTCCATGGGTAAGGTAATGAGAAAGGTGAATGTTCTCACTACAATTGTTGCGTGTTCCTTTGATATGCCGTCTTGTACCTGCAGGTGTGTTAATCAAGATCGCCACCTTAAAGGGTCTCTAGTGCTAGGTTGTTATAATTTTTGTAGATCTACACTTCAATGCTTTCATCATTTGTATTGATTACTTGCATTAGGATGAAGAAGTCACCTTGGTAGAGCAAAAATTGAAAGTATATATAGTCAGAAAAGATGCTGTGCAAAACATCATTTGGAGTTCAGCATTGAAAGTTTTGTACTTAAAATTTGATGAAGCATCATTTAAAGGCAATCTTTTGTATGATTCTTTGAGAATATACAGCTCTATTATTTCTCCTGAAGTAATGCAAATGAAATGGTCAAGCAAAAATTTGTGATTTGTGCCTTGTATTCCTGGACAAATGTTTGAAACTTGTGGCCAGACTTGTGAATGAAATTAAGACCTAAGAGTCCAAGTCTTTGAGTACAGTATTAATTAAGTTGCAAGTTTCTGAAAGCAATGATATTGAAATTGATACCATGAATTTACTTTAATTTTGTTTAATTTATATGTTAGCTTCCAGAACCACATGAATAGGGCCTATATGAAATATATACTTTGGCACTATTATTTCCCTTTAAGCTAGTAATCCAAATTCATATTTTATTTATTATATTTTATGTTGCTGAAAGTTAATTATCTTCCCCTGATTGTGCATTCATCTCTGTCGGTGGGCCCCCCAGCTTTAAACAATTCTTTGATCTCAGAGTTCGCTGCCTCGAAGCCAAGTTCGCGGGCCGGCCGGTGAGAAGTAAGCCGTATCATTATCGACAATCTGTATGCAGTTAACCCATCGCAGCGGGATGTCAAACGCAAATTTGGCCTGCTGTGAGTCGTTAGGGTTTGATTGCGAGATATTTTCCTCTCTCTCTCGGCGTCTCAGAGAATGCAGGCTTGCTCCCATAAGTTTGCCCGGAAGAGAAACCGAGACTTCAGGTTTAATCTAAAAGGGCATGAGTGGAGTTAATGTTCTGTAAAGTGCAAACAGATTATAATTCTTTCCTGTCATCTTCACATGTGTTGGGATGTCCTTGTGTTCTGTGTCATCCTTTCTCACCTCATCTTCATCCTCCTCTCCTCCTCCCATCCAATTTATTCCTAATCACGGAAGAAAGATGGTGATTACAAGGAGGAGGGAAAGGAGCAAATGAGCAGAGATGACAGATTAGTATTTCATCCCCACTCTTGCCTACCTCCTGACCTCCACCCCTCCCCCCCCCCCAACTCCCATTGCCTGTGAGCCTCATCATTCAGGTACAGACGTACTTGGCAGTGTTTTAGAGATAGGACGTGCATGAAAAATATAGGCAAAGAGATGCCATTCATCATTTGTTCGTGTTATTGAGATGAGAAGTGTATCACAGTTATGATATTAAATTTGGTTGTTGCCATGGTTTCCTGCTTCCAGTGAAATCAATAACATGTGCAACATCCATAGGGTTTTTTTTTTTGCTCTTGATATTTGATTGTTTAGTGACAAATATCTGCAAACATTAATCAAACATGAACTTCTTTAAAAAATGATCTGAGTAATTGATTCAAAAGTTTTCACACCTTGTACTCTTTTTAAACTAAATTTGTATTTAAATAGGCATACTGGTCAAGTTAGTGAAATTCCTGACACTAAAGTAAACTTTCTCCCCATTGAAGCCAACTCTTAGCAGTTAGCTTTTTATTTCAACTTTATCCTCTCTTGTCTCATTCAAAGATAACTTAATTAATAAATTATCTTTTGATCCTGAAAGATACAAAAATACATAGAACTTAGTCACACTCTGACATACGTGATCTTCCCCTTGCCTTTGGGGATTGTGCATTTAAGCATCAATGTACACAAATGTTCTTCTATTTGTTTCTCTCCATGTCTTGCCATGGCATTGCATTGAACAAGATGCAATTGAGTTGACCTTTGACCCTCCTAATACTGTCAGACATGGTCTACCAGCTGTGAGGCATCCAGGGAGATGAATCAAGTTTGAGATAATGATGACAGCTGTTGATAGCGCCTCTCACCCTCCATTTATCACGTCTACTTGACCTTTGACCTTGAAGTCCTAGGTTAAACAGCCGAGGTGTTTCATAGAACTTGAGAATTTTAAATGCTTTCTCAATACAAATCATAATTATTTATGCACTAATGCAAGTAATCCCCCCCCAAAAAAAATGCAAAAACCTTATCATTAATAAAGTTAAATGGGTAACCAGTAAAATCTCGAAAAGTTCTATATGATATGATATAAGAGGCTCAAGTTCAGAAAACCTAAGCTGAGTGTAGAAACAAATAATGTATTACGGAAACTTCTATGTGATGGTTAAAAGAAACCCAATTCATGAAAATATTAGCCAGGTGTAGAACACAAATACAATGTAAAATGCAAAGAATATTACCTGGTGTGCTTCAAGAAGCAATACAATTGTAGTATAGATTTGTGTATTACTGCACTAGTCTGTGAATGATAACATGACTCAACACATGCAGGTCTGTACTTGAAGTAATAGTGGTACTGAAATTTGTTTCAATACAAGTAAGATTATGTTGCAGTAGTTAGACTCCAGTTTATCTGAGATGTAGTTTATTGTTAATGCTCTAGTTGTACATTATGACCACTTACTGAATACTGAACTTTGTTTCAATTTCATTCACTCTGTGTTTTTTTGTCTCAAAGTGTTTCAATATCAGCCCAAGATATCTCAGACTCGTTGCTCAGTCAGAATACTAACTCTTAACATACCAAAGTTGCAGATCCACCCAATAATACACATAAGTTCCATAGAGTTTAAATCCTCAGGCTTTTTAAGAGTTAATTAAATCCCTTTTATCATCAGTGACATTTATCATCTGTGAATCATCTGCTAATTACTGCCAAACATATCCTCTACGTCTCATCTTCACCTGTCTCTTTAATGGAAGGTGTTATTTTTATGTAACCTTCATTTTTTGGCACAAATTACCACCGAAATGACATCTTTTCACACCTGTTTGGCCAGTGTCTGTTCCCAAGATGATTATTAATTGGTTCACACCAGTGGTATTACTAGGACTTGTTTGGGGGGGGGGGCAAAGGTAAGGGATGTGATTTCACTGACAAGTTGAAAAGCTAAAAAGAAAAATATATGACACATCCTACCCAATTTGTTTCTCTCTCTCTTTGTTTTTTTTTCTTTAAGGTTGAGCTGGGGGGGAGGGGTTTAACATCCCATGCCCCCCCCTCCCGTCCCCCCATCCACATGCATAGTTAACCATGTGAAAGATAAATGAGTCACATGAAAACTCGTCTAGTGCCGACACAGTGTGGTTTAGCTGTAGGTGTGAACTATTGTATAGTGCAAACTTAGGTTCAGATAGAACAAGGTGATTCACATAATGAGCTGATATATAAAAAGAAAAATAGATATATACGTAATTTGGTTATAGTAACACAATAATTATATAGTTAAATATCCAAAGACTCAAGTCTGCAATATCCCCATCCCAGTTTTGGACCATTTCATGTCGTGGAACTTTTCATGCTTTCCACATGCAATGAAAATTGGAAAGAATATAAAAACATTCAAGTATTTTTACATTTTTTTGATCTTCTTAGTGCTTGAACATAACATGTTGATGATTGAAAGACAACTGAAATTAATCTTACTTGGCCTAGCACATAAAATAAAATATGTGAATGTCCAGTTTTAGAATATATGCTGAATGATCAAAGAACAGTTCAATTTAATTGAATCCCCCCAATACCAAGGTTTTAATGCATCGTTTGTGATGTTAAACTCTAGTTTATCTAACAGAAAAAGTCTTGAATTTGAAAAAGGCAGTCACAATGTCATTGTACTTTACCTAACTGTCGTGCTAGTTCGTGCACAGAGAATTCAAATACTATTTCAAGTATTAGTTGGGCTACTGTAAGGACTGAATTTTTCTGAAAAGGTGGGTCTATGGTTACACCTTGAGAAATTCCGAAACGTCAAAATTATTTGCCAAACCTCGGCAAGTATTATACGCTACAATGGTTCACTGTACTAAAAATGAGAGTCCACCAGTTCATTAGAAATTCTTTGCATTGTGATACCGGATCCCACAAAAAAGAACCCACAAAAAATACACATCCTCTTGCATTTCAGGTTCACAAATGTGTGCCAGTCTACGTACATGTGTGTTCTTTAAAGGTAATGGTTCTGATTTTCACAGGTGAGAAAAGAATTCAGTTTAGTCAACAAATGGTGGCTGGTGTAGTTCCAATACAACTGTGCAGTAAAGCTTACGTCAATCAGACCATACCTTACTGAGATGTTGTAGCCACTGTGTTTATTTCTAGAGGGCGTGGCTTGCATCTCCTGAGACATCATATAAGGATCCTGGAAAATTAAGTCCTTAAAATTTAATAATGGTGAAAATTAATTTTACTCTGATCTTTAATTCCATCCTATAAAGCTATCTGCATCTAAAAGAGAATATTTAAAAGTTTTTGAGAAATTGCAAGCAGTGAATATGGTAATTGTGGCTTTTCTGTGAAATCAATTCAAGGGTAGGGTACCTTGCCATGCTTTTCTTTTTGAAAGTTTAACCAATTTTTTTTATATATACACAGGATTCTGCTGTCTTTATTTTTTTATTAGCTGGAGGTAAAATTTTACAAAAATGTTTATTGTTGTTTTTAGGTTTTTCTTTGATTGAGCCATGTTGAAAGTTGGTAAATCAAGAAGAGTCTTTCATAAGATATCCATACAAACACAAATACTGCTAGTTTTACTGTGGAGTGTGGATAAATCTTCCCATACCCAGGGGCAAAAAATGTTCAGTATATTATAACAAACATACCAAGATACATTGTATGTTGTCATTGTTTCAATTTCAAATATTAATAGATATGAAGGTAAGATTGTCTTGATTTCAAATGTTAATGGGAAATTCAGGTTGTGAGATTCATCAATGTTACTGCAGTATTTGGTATGTGGAATTCAGTGTGCATTATTAAGTAGCTTAAACCCTCTCATAATCATAATCATTACATAATGCATGATGCTATTGATCAGTGGTCTTTTCATGGCTTGGCAGTAAAGAGGTTAACTCTTAACATGCCAGAGGATTTGAACCTCTATGGATTTTATGTGCATTATTTAGTGCAGATCTGCACCTTTGGCAGTAAAGAGGTTAAGGTAAAGCCTCCCACATCTGCCCCATATTTTCTGAGTGGGTTGTGTTTGGGGTTGTGAAATACCATACTGAAATGGGAGAACTCTGTGGGGACAAACAGGGGACAATGAAAAGAAAAGCAAACCTAAATCT
This sequence comes from Eucidaris tribuloides, assembly GCA_001188425.1. Taxonomy (NCBI): domain Eukaryota; kingdom Metazoa; phylum Echinodermata; class Echinoidea; order Cidaroida; family Cidaridae; genus Eucidaris; species Eucidaris tribuloides. The sequence continues at coordinate 32,646 of JZLH01S0090564.1, read as the reverse complement.
GCCAGAATTCAGCCCCTAATCCTTGACAGTTTACTGGGATTTCTTGCACTCCCAGACAGGCTTCTGGATTTCACTCCAGACTCTGGGTCAGTTCACATCAGTTTACTCCACACTTGGGGTCATTTCACATCAGTTTACTCCAGACTTGAGGTCTTTTCACATTACTTTACTCTTGACTCGGGGTCGTTTTACACTAGTGAAGACAATCTGTATTTTTAAGAAAATTAAATCATGAGTATGAAGTAGTATTTTGGATTTCTTAACCCTTATTATTAGTTTTTTTTCCTCTCTAAGTGACAAAGAGTCCATACCTTAATATACCTAATTCAATCGCTCCCATAACAAACAAATGGAATAATCTCATTATTTTTTTATGCTTCAATGTATAGGCCTACTGGGACTAGAGTTTACTAGGCCAAATTAGTCAACCTGGGTTCCTTATTTTGTATTGGTGTTTTAGGGAGGTACTAGCTCATACATACCTCAAACTCTTAATCTAAGTTAATAAGCCCCCTTATTTGGAAGATTACCACCACCTCCTCCTTCCCAACCACCCCCTCCTCCCCCCCCCCCCCAAAAAAAAAAATAAATAAATAAATAAATAAATAAAAAAATAAATAAATATAGGTGGGGAGAAAAAAATTTAGAAAACAAAGAATTGAAATTAAGAAAACAAAAACAAAAGTAATACAAAAACTAAAAGAAACAAAATAATAAAATAACAAAAGCTTCTAGCATACATTTGACTACTTATATTCCACATCAGACCTCTCAGTGTGAACCCACCAGTAATGTACACATCTGGCCAACAGACTTCAGTATGTGAATGTTGTGACCATGCCCTTCAGGAGTCTGGGGGACCTGTTTCTAAAAATATCTTGGTCATATTTATTCTTCTTCTTTTTTCATCATGAAACTGAGAAAGATGTTCAAAGAAATATAATGCAGAAAATCACATATTATTCCATATATACTATTTCACTATGGCATCAGCATTGAATGACAGATGATTTAGGAGATACCTTATTGACTGTCATGTGGGTCCATACCAGACCAGGATTGTTAAATATCATCTGCTCTAAAGCTGCACTAATGGCTCTGAATGCTTTCAAAGTCATATTTCATTCCTAATTTGAGCTAAATTGAGTATATGTTTACATAAATTGTCAAAAAGAGATAGTCAAATGTTATGTACATGTACATCAGATGAAATAGTTTGAAATTCTATATCAGGTGGTTTGGAAAAAAAAAATGGAATTTCCAAAATCACCACCAAAGTTTGACTGTCGCAATATTATCTGGTGTAGCTGACAATACATTTTCCCCAAAATGTACTGTAAAGAATAAGAGTGTGTGGTTAAACGTATTTCTATGAAATAAAACCAGGCACTTGGTGGAAGATATCACAATCCTGATTATTGCAGTAATGAAAATATAATTCACAAAAATTGAACAGTTATAAGAAAAATAATGGCAATGTCAATTTTTGATCTAGTGCTGTATTCCATGGATGTTTTGTTCCTTTGAAGCCAGTTTCTCTATGTAAATTGCCGAAAGTGCCAGGTTTTGGTAGATGGGGTCACATATAAACTTGTACGAAAAAAGTACAAGAAAATTTCCTTTTCATAAATATCTGTCACTACCACCATGTGGTCGGTCTATATTTCACAATCTCTCTAAAATGTTTGGCCCCTGTGACTTTGTTTAATCCTTGTTTGTTTTCAGAGTCAAGAGATAGTTTATACTCTCTAAACAAATGCTTGTACTTCAGCAAACCTGCAGTGTACCTCCCCGACCATAACTGTTATAACCAGTGTAACGTGTTAGCCCCTCAAACCCAACATAAATCTCACATCAGGTCTTCATAGAGTGGTTTGTAAGGTTGTGAACATAGCAATAAATTGGACACGAGTGTGTATTATTTCAGTCATAACTCTCAGTCATGATCGTGGAGGTTTATTTGTGAAATCTTGATAATGATGCGACCACTGCATTCAAGGAGACCCACAAGAAGATTGCATTTTTCTCTTTCACATGAATTAAACCTCTTACTAGCACCTTTTAAATACCATATATAATATCTAAGGATTTTTTTATTGCAGAAGTACTGTGGGGGTTAACTATTACTTAAATATTTTCAATGAAACTTGTCAAAGAATATGTGATCATTTGTTTTGAAATGTTTGTAAAAATATTATATGAAGTGATGATATTTTGTAATGATTATTGTTTATATATAGCATTACATTAGAGTGAAACAACACTTTCTCATGTGGAGTGTGTGATTACACTTGATTGTTTAATATTCACTTGTGACTTGTTTCCTACTGTTTACATATTTATACTTATAATAATGGAGTAGTCCAACTTTTCCTGCATTTTGGCAATATGCTTCAAATCCACTGTTGAATTGCAAATCAACAGAAAAGCATTTTTCCCAAATAAAATAAAAACTGGCCTGCAATACAGGCAAATATAATGAGTACATTGATACAATAACATCACACATAAACTTCAAATGTGAACTTGACTCAAGTACTAGGAAAAACTATGGGTTTTTTGGTAAGTCAAATCAATGTTTTATTATGCCATGAATATGGATCTTTAAGGGATTTTTAGAAGAAAAAAAATTATTGCAGTGTATAGTGCATATTTCATCATAGTTCATATTAAAGTCAATGAATAAAATCCCATGTTTAGCAATTATTTTGAAACATTTGATGATTTTATATCTCCCCTGCAGTGCTCATTAACATGCGGTCGGGGAGTGAAGACGCGTCTCGTAACCTGTCGGTACGACGATGGTGGTTTGGCCCTGGATACCGAGTGTACTTCCAGGAAACCCCCCTCAGAGAGACGGTGCAACCGACAGCCATGCACACAGTGGAGATCGGGAGACTGGGGAGAGGTATGTACCACAGAAACCTGCTCCTAGGGAGTGGGGAGCACTTCTTGGAAACAAAAACTCTGAGAAGAATGAAACAGAGGATGCAGAAATTGATTTTATTGGAAGTTACGATTTTGAGGTTATACTTAGGGATGTTTTGTGGCTGAGTGGGTAACTCTGTTCATTCTCATCCACTGGTTTTCATTCTTGCATTCATTCAGTGTTCATTCTCCTAGAGGGTGGTGAGCACTTCTTAGAATCTCTACCTCTTAGAAGAATTAAACTGAGGATGCGGAAATGGGTTTTAGTTAAAGTCATGATTTTGGGGTTATGCTTAGAAATGTTTTGTGGCTTAGTGTGTGTCACTGTTGATACTCTTACACTAGTTTTTGTTGGTTTCAATCATTTCATTGTACATTGTCTTACAGGGTGGCAAGTGCTTCTAAGAATCACTATCTCTTAGAAGAATGGAACAGAGGATACAGAAATAGATTTTACTGAAAGTTATGATTTTGAGGTAATGCTTCAGGATATTTTGTGGCTTAGTGGGTGAGAGTTTTGACTTTCTCGCATTGGTTTTCCTTGGTTTGCATCCTTTGATTGTGCAGGGTAGGAAGTGCTTCTCAGAATCACAACCCCTTATAAGAATGAAACAGAAGATGCAGAAATGGATTTTATTAAAAGTCATGATTTTGGAAGTTATGCTTCTGGGGAATTTCATGGCTTACTGGGTGAGAGTTTTGATTTTCTTGCACACATTTTCTGTGGTATGAATCCTGTCATTGTGCTTTCCTGTGGATAAGGCATCTTATTCTTATTGCATCATCTGTTGGATATGAAGAAAGCCAGTGGATTGGTCCGGTTTAGACAAAAACACCTCAGTTAAAGTTTGAGAATTTGTGTACGCTTCACATTAAAAGGGGAGAAAACCTGGTGTGGTGGTCACTTGTTGACATTTTCTCAGTAAATATGTTTTGATGGTACTCTGTGATATTTAGCAAAAATTTCCCTTTCCAGTCCCTGTCATACTTCATGATGATAATTGGAGGAAGACGAAGAGGGAGAAGAAGAAGAAGACAAAACCAAAAAAGAAGTAGAAGAAGAAAAAAGAAGGCAAAAGAGGAAGAGGAGACCAAGAAGGAGAAGAAGACAAAGAAGGAAAAAAACAAGAAGAAAGTGAAGAAGAAAACACATTTCATACAATATGTACATATCAGTGATATCACAACTGGGGAGGTTAAATGCACTCTGTCCGTAGTATTTCACAGGGTAACCCATCTGTGCTTACCTCAAATTACAGGTCATTGGAAGTATTAGACTGGTCCATGCACTCTTGTCAATAATTTGATAACTTGTGCAGTAAGCTGATAGAATTAAAATAAAAATGGGCATAAGTATGGACCACGACACAAAACATAATGATTGAATTTGGGGGAGAAACAAGAGAAGTTCAATGGTCATGTAACCTTTTGCCTTCCCGTCAATTGGCTTTATTACCTTTAATAACTCGTGCAGTGGAGGTGAAGATGTAATTACACGTAAATGTGCAGACTGCTACAGACATATGAACTAATAAAATGTTTGGTCCATATCTCCATCAACCTCTTGAAATAGGGGGCAGGTCTAAGGTTCACAAATTTCAAATATTATTTGTGGACCACAGCTGGACAGATATGGTTACAGTCTACAGTTTATGTTGTATTATATCAAAACTACTTTTCATAGTCATGAAGAAATAAAATATCAATTGTTTGCATAACTTTGCATGAAAATATGAAGGATAATTTTTAAAAATCACAAAAACTTCCACATCCACAATGTTTGCTTCCAACAAAATATCACTCAAAATAAATTCTGCATAAATGAAGCACTCAAAATTTACCCGATTTTATTTTTGACAATTTTGAGAATTTGGATGATTCTTTTACTTCAGACATCTGTAGTTCTGATTGGAAACTTGTGACAAGTTACTCCATTATGTATTGCAGGTGACATATACTCACTCTACTCACTGTAGCTGTAACTCCTTTACCAAATCATAACTTCAGTTATGAGTGTCTTGCGTTTGATTTATTGAGATGAAATGACCTCAGGGACACAATATGATTCATGAAATTTAAGGAGTTCAAGATTAAACTTGTTGGACATATGATAAATTTAATTGAACCAAATGGATACAGAAAAATAAGGTTTACTACAAAATTTGCATTCTGGTGGACCCATTTGACCCAGTCAAATTTTTATGTAGTGTTAATTTTAAAACCTAGTCATAATAAAATTACTTTCAATGTTGTAACCTTGACATAACTTGTGTCAAGTACACCAATCTGTTCTGGGTTGTTGGTTTTTTTTGCTCAAATCCTGATTCAAATTACCAATAATTTTGCAAAGAACTTGAATTTCTGTTACCAAGTGTGGATTTGTTATTTCTTGAAAACTCAGATATTTTGTTGTAGTCAACAGCTGTGTCATCGCAATGTCGCAAGTTTAGTTTGCACCCAAAATATTCAAAATTATTTGTATATAACAGACCTATAACTTGTGTGATTTTCACCTTCATCAGTGAACATGTAAGCAATATCCTGCAGTCACCTGAACTACATAATCATCCATCCATCCATCCATCGAGTGATAGATGACTCTGACCACTAAAATCAAATTAACATCATTTTCCAACTTCTGCCCCATGACCCGATGGGTCAGGGAGGTCCTACGGGCAGACAGCAGGGGGCTTCACAGGAAGGAGAGAAGTGACCACTATGGTTGCCATGACAACAGCATGACTGTGCCTTACTTTAAAGCCTCCGTTCCTTTGTGGTACCGAAAAAACACACATAAATTCTGAGAACTCGGTACATAAAATGTTGACAGCAGGAAGTGTACACTGTGGACCTGTAAATAAATTAAACGTAAATAGTACAAAGCTTTAAAAAAAAATACAATTTACATATTTTTTGGTGGGGGGGGATGTTAAATATATCATTAACCTGTGCAATAAAACTAGTGCATGTGCACACACACACACACACACACACACACATACACACACACACACATACACACACACACATTAGCTCTTAAAGCTATATTTCAATAGGTCAATGGTAGATGAAAAAGAGTTGACAAATAATTATTCTAAATGTATTACTATGTACTATGTAAGTATGATGTGCACACAGTTTTGAGAAACAAATAACACAGAAAGTTGTGAATTTACCAAATAGTTGTAATCATATATAAAAATAGACAAATTCACACTTCCCTGTACCTAGTCACATTGCTCTGCAGTGTTCAGTGGGAAGACATGTTTTAAGAAATGTACGTATGATCTCATCTTGACACAGTCAGAGGTAATCGACATACATGTGTTATGTGTACAAAATCCCGTAAATTGGATGAAATGGAGATAGTGGTCTCTGGATAATGGGTTAACATTTAAAGGGGTACTCCTGTTAAATGGGTAAAATGTAGCAACACATTTCTTATGTTTCTCAATGAAATTTTCTCCATATAATAGGGTTCTCCTGTTAAATGGGTAAAAAATGGCTTGCAAATGCCTACCCCATTAAGTGAAGACCACTAATACATTTAACAAAAAGAGAGCATATTACAGGATACAATTTCATGTGAAAAAAAAACAGTTTTCACTGATGTACACTTGTTATCTGTGTCAGAGGTACATGTATGTGATGGTGTGAAAATTCAGCATCACATTACATCTTGTGGCATAGCACACATTAACTCCATGCCGTATTTCATCTCTTGGTACGGGATAAGCATCCAGTCTGGTGGTACGGCTTGGGCATCGTGGGATTACGTGTTTTGCCCGCAAAGCTTGATGTCTGAAATATTTGAAGATGACACGTTTGATAAATGGTGATGGCTCTTCACGGCGGACCCCATGGGGGCATGGTGATGACATAGCAGCTGCGAAAGCATTCTCTCCCAGGTCAAAATGTCATTGTAGTTATCGTGGCATTGATCCATCCCGAAATGCTGCAAAAAGATTCTGGAATGTCGAACTTGAAGATTTGGAAGAGATAATTTGTTGAGCGGTATGAAATGCATCCTCTCTGATTCTATGATAATTACATCCCAGTGCTGTAGAAGCCAATTAAAAATAGGATTTTTTTTATTTTCCTTTCAGAAGTGAAATCAGGTACAAGTTATTTTGCTGTTGTAGTTGCAAGTCATATTCCTTCTAGTTAGGTCAGATCATAAGTCATATTTCCAAAGTGAAGTCCATACATAATTTGTATGCTTCTACCATGAGATGCTGTTGGAGGTAGACTGATCGGGTCGTGGTTTTTGCTGTCAGTGTGTTCTTGTGTTGATGACTGATCATTTTGTCACTGCAATAGGAAGGAATAATCATACCGATGTCTCCAGAAAATGATGGCAGATTGTTTCTTGAATCTTGAATGGTGATCTGGTTAGATTTAGGATTCAAAAAGGACAAAGATTAGATTTCACTCAAAGTGCATATAATACATAAACTATGATTCTAAATGTGAACATGGTTAGGTGGTGAGATAAGATTTTGGGTCATTGGGTCAAAGGTCCCTGTTAGAATATTTCCAATGAATCCTCACGTCCCACACATTAGGATATATGAATCATATCCAATTTCACATATTTTAACTCATCACACTGCCCTCTACCCTGCTCTTATGTCCTTGTCATATTTTGTCTCCATTACCCTCCCATCAGTACATTTCAAGATGAACATTTCCACATGTTTGTGTACTGCATTTCGGTATTTCTCTTATTACCTAACTCTTATGTGTGTAAACACGTCAAGTTGTGTGCTTGTTATTATTTTGTGTAAAGAGGAAGACAACTAATGATGCTGTTGGAACATACACAACAAAATGTTATCTTCTCAAAAAGGTTCAGGAGAGAATAATCACTCTGCAGTTGTGGGAATTCATTTAACATAGCCTCATTAATTCTCCTCCTCCTCCTCTTTATTCTTTTTCTAGTTCTTTTGCTTATTCCACCTTCTCCTCTTCTTACTTTTCTCCTTATTTGTCTTCTTCTTCATCTTCTTTGTCTTCTTCTTCTTTGTCTTCTTCTTCTTTGTCTTCTTCTTCTTTGTCTTCTTCGTCTTCTGATTCTTGTTCTGTTCGTGTTTTTCTTCTTCCTCCTCTTCCTCCTCTTCCTCCCCCTCCGTTCTCCTCTTTCTCCTCCTCTCCTCTTTTCTCCTCTCCTCTTCTCACTCCTTGCCTCTTCCTCCTCCTCCTCCTCTTTCTGCGCATCCTCTCCTGCTTCCTCCTCCTCTTCCTCCTCCTCCTCCTCTCTTCCTCCTCTTCCTCCTCCTGCCCTCCTCCTCCTCCTCCTTCTCGCTCCTCTCCTCCTGCTCTCCTCCTCCTCCTCTTCCTCCTCCTCCTCTCTTTCTCCTCTCTTCTCCTCTTCCTCCTCGTCTCTCTCCTCCTCTGTCTGCCTCTTCCTCCTCCTCATCCTCTTCCTCCTTCTCTTCCTCTCCTCCCCTCTCATCTTCTACTTCTCCTCCTCCCTCCTCCTCTCCCCTTCCTCCTCTCCCTCTCCTCTTTCATCTTCACATATTTGTTGTTCTCTGTCTTGTTACTATTTGTTATTATTTCCATTTTCCCTCATAATTGTATTGTTATCAACTCTTGTGGTTCATCTTGTCTCTCTCTAGTGTTCAGTGACGTGTGGACGAGGCACCAAACAGAGAGAGGTGCAGTGTGTCAGTAGCAACAGACAGGTGGATGACAGTGAGTGTGAGGAGGAGAAACCCCGGACCACCAAGGGGTGTACTCGCCCCTCCTGTCCTCGATACCTATGGAAGAAGGGACGATGGAGTGAGGTGAGTCCCTTTAACATTTGAGCCATAAAAAATCAATGAAAATGTTTTCCCAGCTAGCTATATACCACTGGGCTTATGAAATTAAAATTATGTTACTAGAATCATCATTGTCATCTCGGGTCTACAGTGGTGGGTTAAGGTACTTTGATCTGACTTGATCAGTGAATAAAGCGTTCAAAATCAGTGATAGGATTATCTAGAGATTTCCAGGGGGTTTTGAGACTAAACCCTTGGAACCCTTTTCCCTCTCTAAGGGTCCCTATATCCCTGTGGTGTAAAAGTTACCCGTGTTTGAAGGTATTGAGAATAATGAAATTTGTGTCACATGATGTGGATTAGTGAGAAACTCTTTTAAGAACAAACGACAAGAAGGTGGCCTTGTTTGAGTAAGTATGAAAAAAAAAACTCGATATGGATCCATATTTAAAGGTTCTTGGAGAAATAAGAATGATATTTCATTATTATTTTTCTTGTGTTGTATTTTTCATCCTCATCAGGAGTACTAGAAGTTTTAGTATACTATAGTAGTGATAGTAATTGTAGTTTGTCAAATTAAGTAAATGAACAAAAGAAAGTAAGTGGAATCCATGTGAATCCATGGATCTTTCTTGAAAAAATCTGTCCAACATAGCTCTTGTTGTTTATCAGTAAACAAGATTACCCTTCTCTCTTCCCCTTCCCCTTTTTGTCAACCCTGATTAACCTTGACCTTAAACATAGTGTCAATGGAGAAAAGTGCACAGCATATTCACCATTTACAATAAATCCTCGTAAATCACAATGAACTGGCCTGACTTTACTCATGGATGACACGTCAGGCATACAATGGATGTACAATTTCAAAAGGGCAACATTGCTCTTCTGTTATATGTACACGCATCCTACTGAATATTTCCTGGTGTTAAAATGGAAGGAGCAATTTTCAAATTTGCATGAAATCAAACTTTCAGTTGGTCTGCCCACAGTCTACGTTTACAGATCTTGTAAAAGGTCAATAGTAAATTTGTAAAGTCCACTGAAAATGTGAGATAGGATACTTGATTTGCTTTGTAATAGTGGCAAAGTTTGGGCCCCAATCATGTAATTTTTTCTGTCCAATAGAGTTGAGAAAAGGACAGGTGTGTGCAAACCTGTAGATATGACAAATCATTATGGCTGTGAACCATACAGACAGTTTGTACACTCTGATTTGTCATGCACTATTCAAGGATGTTCACCCTTTGTCATAGGGGCTCCCTACTAAATGGTTCACTCTTGATTGAAAAAGTATGTTTGCATTGTAAAAGCTGTTATCTTGACTGGTACATAAGATAACAAGTTCATCAAAATAAACATGAATTAACCCCATATTGGAGACTAAGTAAGAGATATCTCAGGCTGGGCTCTATGGAAAATGTGTGTTTTACCAAAATCAAACTGTCTCCAATGGGTTAAAATAATTAATTTAATCGTTTTTATTTTTCAAAAAGTAGCAAAAGTCCTTTCACCTCATATTTAACAAGAATGTAAAAGCATAAGTCATACCAGTTACAATGTGAACATGCTAATTCTTTGCCCATTACTAATCATAGAAGGGAAAAGTGTATTTGAATGGAAATATTTAATTGCAGTAGATACATAATTCATTGAAAGAGGATGGTGTATACATATTGACAGTAACACCATTCAATTTCAATTATATTTAAACTGCTACAAGATCTTCTGAGATGAGCTTTGTTAAATATTGACAATTACAAAATCATTCTTACATCACCTAGGATGCTACTTATTTTAGAATTAAGTAAACTATGCAAGGGTTCTGCTGTGAACATTTTGTGGTCAAGTGTTGACTCATTTTAAAAGAACTACCATCAGTATCTGTTGTGACAGGCAAATGTGTTGTGTGGCTTTCTATTGGAACAATTTCTATCGAGGCTCAAGAGTAATTTAATACTGGTATGTTCATGCTTGATTTTTCTTAAGTAAACAAATTCCAGACAAATTTTGCAAGCCAAGATTTACACTCCAGGTCATATATCCATTGGTATATGTCTGAACTAATTTTGGTTCTTGAAGCATTTTCAAGTGTTCCCAATCATGTCATAAGACTTTATCTTTAATTCTAATTGATACCAACTGCTCTCATACACTCCTCTCCCTCCTTACTCTTTTTCCACCCCACCCCACCCCACTCTACCCCACCCTCCTCCTCCAGTGTTCAGCATCATGTGGTGGAGGCAGGAAACAGAGAGAGGTGTGGTGCAAGGACAACAGAGGGAACCGCGTGGAGGGCGAGAACTGCGCCCGCACCAGAAAGGAGCCGAGTCGGAGTAGGAAGTGCAACACCGACCCCTGCCTGAACCAGGCCAGTATCGGTGCATCGTGGGTAGAGGGGTCATGGGTAGAGGTAAGTGAAACCAGATGATGGCTAGACATCTTGATACCATGTTAGGAGTTGTTATGAAAACTTTGAGGATAAATATGAAAGAAGCAAAAAAAGAAGGAAGAAGAACACTCACATCTAGTTTTGAAGCATGGTAATCCATTATTGATATCACTTCAGAGGGTGAAATATTGTTGCTAAGGTTTATAAATGCTGTAAAACTAATTGTATTGACTTGCAAATGCAAATGTTATTCTATGTCTGTAGATACTGTGTGTTGCTTTTTAGTAAATATTTTTAGCTGAACACATGTGCTTCAAAAATGTACTTTATCATAATTGTTTGAATAATTTTGAAGGCCATGTTTCATGCCAAACTGTCTCTTTAATTTAGATAAGTAAATGACAAATGATAACAATTAAATAATATGATTATAAATGTATATCGGTTGATGAGCATAAAAATATTTGTATTGAAAACTGAAATTCACAAATGTCACTGACGGTTTTCATTCATAATGTTGTCTACTGGGAGATGATAAGTTATAATTCTTATCATCTGAGACAACTTGGTAATGTTGCATAACAGCTACATAATATTTGATCATCAGCATCAACGTTCAATGAATTAAAACCAGAGTATAGTTTTGGTCGACAACTTTTGTGTCAGTCATTCACAAAGTATTCTGTTTTCAACCCTAGCATCAGAAAACGGCATCAAACCAACTGGAAATTGCTTATAGTGACAATTTGTGATGTTTCAATTAAAGAGCACCGCGAGTGTCTTCTTGATGGACCTGCTATGCTTATTATTACCCATTACACATTACCCACTGTCGGAGGTCTCCCCCCCCCCCTCCCAGGCCATTTTACGGAATGGCAGGGTTTTAGAGCGAGCAAGTTTTAGGGCATTGAAAAATCATATAGGTCTATCTAAAAAACATCATTGCAAACAAATTCATTTTTTACCATTTATAAAATACTTTACAGTGTAGTCGGACATGTGGTGCCGGGGAGCAGACAAGAGAGGTGACATGCCAGGGTCTGAGTGAGCACGGCTGGCGTATCCCGGTAGCCATGGCGGCCTGCGATCCCATGGCGAGACCCGCCATGTCTCGACGCTGCAACATGGGGCCGTGCTTCGGGAACGTCCACTGGAGGACGGGAGACTGGACCGAGGTACGCAACACCTCAAAATGTTTGTGCTCGTGTCATGAAAGTCTGTGAATTAAGATGACTAGGGTTTGATATCTGTTTAAAGATTATGCAGCCAAAGGGAAGTGCAAATATCATCCTTTTTGTGCACATAATAATAAAAGGAAAGCAGCTTTAGATATAAGATAAATTAACAGATTAAATTTTGGAGCTTAAAGCAAGTATACCATGTACTTATTGCATGAATAATATTCAACAGAAATGCTTTCATTTTGAGACTAAGTTGTTAATTTTGTTCAAAAGAATACTTTCTTTAGTTGAAAATACACCACAACAATTAACGTTTGGTTAAAAATTTGTTGACTAGTGAATTTTGGAATGATGTATAACAGTATTCTGTTATATGTATATATTAAATTTAGTGCATTTCTTCAATCTTCATAGTACCTATGTTACCCATGAAAGTGCTCAGAAGCAAAGAATGAATCAAGTTCACTAGTTTTTTTGAAATGATATCAGTATATTCCAGTAAGTGTAAAACACCAACTTTGTCTATGAAGATTCATTGATATCAGTTCTGAGATTCTACCAGTGTGTATATAAAAGTGTGTATGTTGTAAGGTAATGAAATGTGGTGAGAACCGGGGCTGTTCATTCATCTAACATGCAAGTATGCAACTATTTCACCTTGTTCACTATCCTATCTTCTGTCTATCACGCAGTGTTCCAGTAGTTGTGGTAGTGGCATCCAGCGTCGTCAGGTTCAGTGTAGTTCTCGGACCGGTAGAATAATGCCAGACAGGTCCTGCAGCCAGCCAGCCATCAAACCAGAGACTGAGAGACCTTGTAACAAAAGACCTTGTAAGTAATAAAACAATGGCAGATCACAAACCTTACCACAAGAGTGGGAAGAGAGGCACAAATGTGTTCATAAAAATTCAAATGACTGTATTCCCAAGCAGCAAGTAAAAAAATAATCTTCTTATATCGAACAAAGTAGAGAGCTTTTACAAAATGACTTGCAACCGATTTTCTTTTTCTTTCCTGTGGTAGGGGGAGGGGGTGATAGTGCCCCTTGTACTACTGGCATAATGAACAAAAGCTTTGGGGAAAACAGGAATGATAATGACAACAATATGGGGATTACCTACTGAAAAATCCTTGGGGAATAGCTATTCCATCAAAACAATGTTCCATTGTGATCATCAACTATCATATTTGTTTTGTTGGCACAAAAAAAACATTTTCACGTCTTCAGTCCAGTAACCTCTTTTGTTTCATGAAACTATGTGAAATTTATTGGGGAAGGGGGACACTGCCTCTCTTAATGTCCCCAACCCATCTGCATACCTGTATATTTTCACTGAATCCCCACACTGTGAAGAACTTTACAGAGAAAGATTTAGAAAGTATCCAGTAATATTCATTCACATCTCTACATCAATCATTGAGTGAAAAGTTTGGCCTTTCTGCTGACTTCCTTTCCTTCCTTTCTTTCTTTTTTTTAATACAATTCGTCAATAGCAATTTAAAGTGACACCTCGGAAATCCTCTGTGGGTTTCTGACATTGTTAGATTTCTGTTTTGTTTATATTAGGAGTGCCACCAGGGTTTACATCAAATCTACGTACAATTGTACAGTCGCTTTGTGATGAATACCCCATGAACACTCTGTGGATTTTATGATGTCATAGTGCTTTTCCCAAAACGTTTAAGTCCACAATGAGGTCAGAGGCTTACAACAATTTTGCTGGGGGGCCTTTATCACCTATGAACTTTAAACAACAATTTTAAAAGGTTCTTAAGTCTTCCTGGCCATTGCTTGCTCTTGTAGTAAGATGTGTTCTGTCTTTATGAATTCAGATGGAAGTTTCTACTTGTCACATCACATCATAGGACATTGTCTACACAAAGGCTTTTATTGTACAAGAAGACACACTCAATTTACTTCAGGCCTTGGGGAATAAGAAAGATTTATAGTTTGTTGAGATACTTTCAGAGCCGTAGGTATATCTAATTTCAATATTTCTATTATTTTTTTACTATTCCCAGATGGGAAAAGTGGGACAAGTGTCATCTATCATGGGTATTGACCGAAAATGATGAAGATATTAATTTTTGTCATGTTGATTTGAGGATGGAACAGAAAAGTCTTTGTTCTTTGTATATGGCCGTAGTAGATGATATTTTTGAAGATAAGCTGTTAGATTATGCTTACGTCAAATATTGAATGCAGTGTCAACTAAAACAAATGGTAACTGCTCACAGTTGACATTAACATGTCCTAGGGGATTTATACAAGCTGTATACAAAATTCAATACAAATAGTGAGCCTGTACCCTGAGTTAAATTGGGTATTTTTGTAATATTTTGCCATCCTCTTTACATATGAAGTACAGTGTGTATATAATATCCCAGAAAATATAAATTCAGTGGTTTCCTGCTTCCACTGATAGTAGAATAATCTTTTTGTTTGTCCCTCAACATTGTTAATTTGTCCACCCCTCTTAGGTCAGCCAACCAGCTGTGCAGACATCCAGCAGACAGCCAGTGTGATGGATGATGGAGAGTATTCTATTCTAGTACAGGGGAGATTATTAAAAATATACTGCCATGGGATGGGAGGCAGCAATCCAGCCGAATATTTAATACTACCAGCAGGAGAGGCTGAAAATTACTCTGAAATTTATCCTAAAAGGTAAGACATTATAAATAACAATTCTGGTCTCAATTCTGTCTTTCTTGTAACTTAAATATGACAAGACATGAGCATGAGGGCACAGTAAGTATATTATGGATTGTCTAAATGTAGTGGTAGACATGTGTTAATGCTGAGATTTTCACAATTTTCCATACTATGGGAAGAGAATATACTTTTCATTCAGTTGCCTGATAATTATTCCCTTACTTGTGGATTTACTCCATTAATCACTTCACTTCCTTTGAATTAATCATAAGTGAAACGTATCAAGCCATTTAACTTAGTATACCACAGAGTAGTTGTTGTTTGTTCATATGTAAGCAAAGTGTGTCAACTCTCTTCAATAAATTATGTCCATATGACCAGGTGTTGATCTTGTTCATGGAGTTCTCAAATGAGATACAGAATTTTGTGAACTTATCAAACATGTAAAACAAAATATACACATGTATTCAGATTATGATTTGATTTTGATTTTAATGAAAAGTATGTATAATCATTGTAACCTTTATCCATATATGTCTGGTTATTTATACATGTATATCTGTTTAAACTTTTTTTTTTACAGATTATTAAATCCTCAACAGTGTCCATTCAATGGAAAAAGAAATGATAATTGTGACTGTTCAAATTATGGCCATCGACAGGCAGGTCTCACAACATTTAACAAGATCAGAATAAATATAACGACATTAGAAATATTAAGTAAGTATTACTCATTTCCCTTGTCTCCAATTATTGAATTTGTTTTTACTTTTGCTTTTTTTCCTGCATAGTAAAGTACTCATAGTGTTATTTGTATTAGCTTAAATGTTTAAGTTGTAAAGTTTGAGGAATAAATAGTTTCAAACTTATGTGCACTTTTGTAACAATTGAGATAATATCAAATATAAACAGCAAAAGTAACATCTCCATAGATTATGTATGTTACTTTATTAGTCTTTGCTTTGTTTTCCATCTAAGGAAGTTCTTTTTGTATCACATGGTTTTATCATCTTAATTGTGTTTCCATGACAAAGTTTTTGTAGTTTATCTCTTTACCTGAATAGATATATCAGAAAGTTTTACTACAAGACTTCATAATTTACAGTGAAAATCAATGAGAAATATAAAAAAGGAAATAGTATAATTACCATGATGTATCTTTTGAAACTACATTGTAAAAATGCAACTAGAACAGTAAACTGTTAAAAACATGCAATTATGCCATGTGTTTTGCACCACACACAAAATGTTTTTTTCACAACTATTATTATAGCACTTTATAGTTTATAAACTGACTGACCGATATGTGTCTTGAACTTTTCACAGCTGGTGATTCGACATTTGCTACGATACATCATGGTCACTTTGTACCATACGCCACAGCGGGAGACTGCTATAGTGCCGACAACTGTCCGCAGGGCCGGTTTCATCTCAGCCTGAATGGAACTGGCCTCGTGGTGGCGCCAGACATAGACTGGGCCACTGAAGGTTTTGCAGTATCGAGGAGGATATCAAGAGATGCAGTGAGTTTGTCTGTTTTGTATAGTACTGAATGTCTTCGACTATTTATGGAATACCGGGCATAGATTTATGTCTTGGGCTCTGGGTCTTAAAAATGGTGGATGACGGTCCTTTATCTGCCTCCATGAAAGAACAAAGCTGTTGACTGCTTTACTTGAAACTTAAAAATTTTGCACATTTTAAAGTTTTAGCCATGCTGTGCACTCTGTACAAGAATCATAGTGTAAGGTCTTTACTTTCTAAGTGATGTGTTACAGTAACATGTAAAATATAGATAGATATAACAACAGTTTAATTGAATATGTATAATGCTATTTGATTGGAGAATAACTTCATGTATTCTTGATTCATTATTTCCCAAAGTATTCCTTCACTCTTGGTGTGTTGTCAAGATCTTTCTTACATCAGCAGATTTGATTAAAATTAAATAATATTTTGCAAATATGCATCGCATAGAATGAGAATGTACAGTATTATGTATGTAAAATAAGAACAAATTGTGCTGCATATTGTTTCATCATTTCTTTTTTTACCATGAACGTTATTGTATGGTGTGTGCATATTCTTTTTATTTTCATGACAGATTAATCAAAGAGTTAGCGGTGTTTGCGGTGGTTATTGCGGAAAATGTTTTCCAGACAGGGGAGGAGGAACATTATTACCTCTAACATTCCTTTCATGACTCAGGTGAGATATATTTGTCATTAATTTCTTTAAAAAAATCTCTTCTAGGCTATTCCCTGTGCCATTTTAACTTGGGAAGTAATGGGTTTAAAATGTGATACTTTGCATATCTTTGATATCTTTGTAGTGATTTATGTTGTACACATTATTAGAAAGGGCTTCCAATCACGACAGTTTACAAGACATGAAAATTTTCATTTGATTTGTTTTATAAAATGTATTAGTTCTATTACTTTATGTGGATAATTAATGTACATAAACATAAAAGGGCAATAGACTATAGTTTTATGTGTTTCTGGTATTTTACTGTAATGGAATTTATTCTAGTTGGTATACTTCTATATTTACACATTTTTTTTTTACATCAATACACAAATTGATAACATTTAACAAGAATGCATATGGTATACATTTGTAATTTATAAAGGAACTGATGGTAGAAGAGTAATTTTGGTACAGGCTGTACAATAAATAGAAATCTAATGGTCTTCTTAATTCAAACAAAATTGGGTTCTAGCTCCTATCCTTTGGTAAATGTTCTTAAATGGTACTTTCTTCTATATACAGGTGTATTCACACACAGTGACATTTAAAGTGTGCAAAAGGAATCCTATACCTTTTAACATTTATTGCAACTTGTTACTGAAATATCAAGTGAAAGCTCATACATTTGGTAATATTCACTGGAATTGTGTACAATGTATTAACATTTTGTTTTTTATCTCTCTTCTTTTTTCTTCTCTTCTCTGCAGGGACCAATAGTTTATTCCACACTTCTGTACATGATGTACATATTATTTTTATTATTTATCATAAGGTGTATTATAGTGAACGAGAGATAATTTATATTTTATAAACAGCACATCTGTTGTAGGTGTAGACAATGTGTACAGACAAACAGACAGATAGATACCTAGACAATAGGAGCCAGCATATGCAAGTAGTGGTCCACTAAATTGGGGCCGACTATAAAGCCAATTGTATTCAGAATGGAGAGATGTTTTCTATTCGACATTCATAAAGCCACTGCAAGCAAGCCCCAAATATTAATATGATGGCAATCCTGTATGATGCAAATAACTGCCAAGTATATGCTGCAGGAATTAAGTTGGTAACAGCATATTTGTGAATGTAGACGAGTGTTTGCTGAGAAACAACTTCGCTGTTTAGTTGTCCCTATAAATGATGTAGCGAGAAACTATGGCTTACTACATTCGTCACATTAACGTTGGATGACAAACTAAAGCTTACTTTTACTGCCATATAAATATGGTGATGACTAACTAAAGTTTACTTCAGCTGTGATGTAAATGCTGTGATGACCAATTTACAGCTTATTTCCACTGTGATGTGAATGCCTTCATGTGATGACATGCCACAACTTAGTCCAACTGTGATGTGAATGCTGTGATCACCTACTACAGCTTACTTCATCTGTGATTTCAATTCTGTGATGACCAAATACTTCAGCTGTGATGTAAATGCTGTAATAACCAATTACAGCGTATTTCAACTGTGATGTGAATGCTGTAATGACCAGTTACAGCTAACTTCAACTGTGACATAACTGTTGTAATGACGAACTATAGCTTACTTCAACTGTGATGTGAATGTTGTGATTACCAACTACAGCTTACTTCATCTGTGATGTAAATGTGATGACAAACTATGGCTCACTTCGCCATTACTTGAAAGAGGTAATACCACACTGCTGTTATTGTTATTTCACATGCGGTAACTAATCTACATTCTGAGAAATTAGAGGATGTTGCTAAACAGGTTTTCTTGACCAATGTCAAAGAGAAATGTTGAAGGGGAATATTCCAGAGTTGGTAATTTATTTATAAATATATTTATTTGTCAGTATGGATATCTCTGTGAGCTAATTGAGCTAATAATCAGTGCTCATGTACAATTAACTTATCCCTTGCCATTGATGATAATGTATTTTGTCCTGTAATTGTAGACTTGTTTGATCCCACTGCCTGCCCCACTCCCCCTCCCCCACCAAACATTACACATTATCAAACTGTCAAATTGTAACTTCACTCTGGTTCATAAATATGTGTGGTCAATGGCTAAAAAGGTGCAGTGTGTCACAGCTGATCCACATTATTTCTACAGAATAGGAAAGTCCTATTTGCACTGAGTCAAGGTTCGACGACTGTCCCCACATATTTCTGAACCAGTTTGACATCGTCACTTTGGCTCTCTATAACTTTTCAATATAATACCTACTTTTCCTACACCTCATTTCAAAAGATGCATGATACAATAGAAGAAAAAAAAACATAAGCATTAAAGATTGGGTTATTGATTTGCAAGTCCATTACTTCCCTTCATTATTAA
>JZLH01S0090544.1:45109-60113 GCA_001188425.1 Eucidaris tribuloides | reverse complement strand
TAATTTGTCAAATAAAAAAAAGATGCATTTCTGATTGTATGGACTGCTTATTTTAAACTGTGTTTGGCTTCATGAATATTTTAATAATCTTGTAAACGGTAATATGAAATGGTAGCCCTCATTCCAGTCTCGCTGCACACTCAGCATACGTCTGTTATTTGTTGACAATCACATCTACCGTATAAAGAAAACCCACTGAACTATTTTTAAGTTTCATATCACTCTTAATGGAACAAAATATAAAGTATAGTACAACTCAATAAACTTCACGCCTGCATTAACATGACAGATGAAAGCAATATGAACATATGAATAAAATAAGCGCTTTGTTATTGTTTTAAATTAGGTTTTCCACTCATCTCTCGTCAAATGGCAATCTCTTCACTGATGTCAACGCTTACCAAACAATGAATCGGTCCAGGAGACACAGTGCCACATTAGCACAGGTATCCCTGGCAATAACATCTTTCAGACAAATATAGAAAATGTTTTTTCCTGGAATTAGTAGTATTTTATACAAGCAGTTGTATGTTTATAAAAAGGGAGGTTACTAAACAAAAAAATACTTAATTGTAAACACCTTTGTTTCTAAACATTTCAGAAGTAAGCTCGACATTTAGCTTGCACTAAACTGACGTTGGTAATGCTGCAGATGCAGATGTGACGACGATGTTTTTGCTCAAGATGATGGTGATGGTGATGATGATGATGATGATGATGATGATGATAATAATGGTGATGATAATGATGATGATGACGGTGAAGGAGAAGAACAAGAAGATCGGAAGATGTGAAAATATTGATGAAAACGAACATTTCTTACAAATTATTTTTGAGAAATATATGAACCCCCCCCCAGATTTATTCATTATACACAAATGAACATTTTAGAATTAGTCAATTAAAACGAATATTTTTTTTACTACTCTGCATCATTTTCAGAACTACTTCCCGATGGTGAGTGCAGCTTACATCGAAGATGTTCAGTCTGATCTCAGGTTAGCACTGCTGTCCGATCGTAGTCATGGTGTCAGCAGTCTCCAAGACGGTCAACTGGAGGTGAGCGTTTTCCTTATTCTATCTTAAAAGTTATCATAGGGTGATTTAGCAGGTTCGGAGAGTTCAAACGTCTACCTTAAAAGTATCAATGTTAATAGCTGTTTGATATACACTTGACCTAAATACAGTGAAACCTGTGTATAGTGGCCATCGAAGGTAAACAAAAAATGTGGCCTTTATAGACAGGTGGCTGCTATAGACAGGTTCTTTAACATTTGATTTGTCTCCAAGGGAATGATTTTAGTGGCCACTATAGACAGGTTGGCTGCTATAGAGAGGTGGCCGCTAAGACAGGTTTGACTGTATATAAAAGTATAAATACAAGTGAGTCAAAGAATGAGTAAATAAATTAATGACTGAATAAAAATCAATCAATCAATCAATCAATCAATCAATCAATCAATCAATCAATCAATCAATCAATCAATCAATCAATCAATCAATCAACTACAAAGGCAATCCGTCAATCAACTACTCAGTCAATCCATCAATCAATCAATCCATCCATCCATCCATCCATCCATCAATCAATCAGATAATCAATCAGTTAATCAATCAATCAATCAGATAATCAATCAGTTAATCAATCAATCAATTAATCAATCAATCAAGCAATCAGTTAATCAATCAATCAATCAATCAATCAATCAATCAATCAATCAATCAATCAATCAATCAATCAATCAATAAATCAATCAATAATGATTATAATTCAATCAGTTACCTGTCTTTTGCCATTACTTTACACGTAAATTCTGCTTAAAACCATGTGTTTTCATAAAATATGAAAGTGATTTTTTTACGTGCACACATCCCACAAATTGACTCATACACGCAAAGTCGTGTAAAAGAACGTAATAACAGAACTTACATTATAAGTTATTTTCGTACTTTACAATATTTTTAGTTCTAGAGTATGAAGTAGAATCTAGAAATCAATGTTTAGGGAAATTAAACTGATAATATTTTCCAAATAGGTGATGCTACATCGTCGTCTCATAAATAACGAATTCATGGATCATGATTACAATCTGACGTTAGAAGACCCTTCAGTTGCAACATCCAGTTTCTGGCTGTTGCTAGGTAACCGCTCCATGACGTCAGAGCTCCGTCATCGCGCTTGGTTGCAACTAGAAAACCCACCTGTCGTGGTGCGAGCCGGACCTGGTTGGGAGTCCAAGAGCGATGGTAGGTCTTAAATATTGTATTCTTTATTTGAATACCCTAAAGTGAGTTCGTTGAGCAAATGAGCTAAAATCCATCACAATGCCAAGATTAACATAGATATTCACCTCTCATATGCTCTGAGGCTAAAAAATCAGTTTTCGTGAAAATAAGGCCCGTTAGAATTTAAGTGTTGGTTTTCAAAAAGTATCCTGCGGTCAGTGAATCCACATTAACCATTCGGTAAACTTTTCGCTTTAATCACAATTGTAGACAAAACTAAGATACTCCCGATAATTTCGTATTGATTTACATGTATTTGACCATTTTTAAAAGTCTTTTGAAATTGTATAGGTGTTTACTGTTCGGTTTTCAAATATTTACACTGGTGATTTCATATCATACGATAATTAAATAATAAAACCACTGGCTTGAGAATCACACCACACAAATTATATCGAGACTTCCATGTTTTGCCTTTATCCAGTGATCTGGACTGCTTTACCGCACTTGATGACAGGAAACATTGCTCTCAAAGATCTGCCGTCCAATGTCCACCTACTGACGTTTAAAACACCAGGTTGGATATTCAACAACACCAAAGGCATTGTGAAAAAGCGTAAGTGTTAAGCACTATTCTTGAGGTATGTTATAGGAAATTGAACAACAAAATGTTGAAAAACACATGGGATCCCCCAATATTACAGTCAATGTGCGTCGTTATTATTTCATTGTTTACTCGAATACTCAGTGAACCCAAAACGCTGCGAGAGTATTTGATTTTCGATTGTTTTTCAAGTTACATCACTTTAATTTCATAAGGGTAAAAAGACGTAAATTAAGGTAACTTTTGGGGGAAACATTTAGGTAAATAGGTGATTAATGATTAACAAGCAATTGATAAGCGGTCAACAAAAAATTGTTTTATGTAAATTTTACAACAAAAGGACCATAATGAATTCACTCTGACTTAAAAACTTTTGTCTTGTCGTGATATAGGTATATCTGATTCATCGCCTGATCTCCAACGTATTTTGCTGCGATTACAACACCTTTACGAGATCGGAGAACATTCTGTTTTATCAAAGGCAGTCACAGTCAACCTGCAGGTATGTAATAGCTATCACGTCTAAATCTTTAGACTCAAGATTTCAAAACGCCTCTATACAGCAGCATTATGCCGAGGGGATTTAAACACCAGTGTTTTTTATGTAAAAGGGGGCATTTTTATGTGAACGTGACTTCAAAAGACAAGATGATATTAGGAATCATACACCGTCTCCACTCTGATTGAAATAAACAACAAAGCTATGCTATTTTAACCATATTCCAAATTGATATGGTGTCCGGGTTTGGTGTACAAGGGAAAATCTCGTTATGTATGCATTAGTATAATTTCGGCACACCCGAGTATGGGAAGTGTTTGTGTACAAATGTGTATGTACTACCGTGTGTGTTTTCATTGGTAATATACCTGTCCCCCCCCCCGCCTAAAAAGCTGGCTTCACCATTACCATATGTAGGCCCTTTTTGTTAATTACGAAACATTCACTATTCAGTGAAACAAGCATGTTGACATCATAACAACATAAAGGGATTGTCTTTAGACTACATATAATTATAATTTGAAAAAATATGCAATTTGGCCAATTCTCAAGAAAATTTCACACGACCTGAATAAGATATACAATTATGTGATGCACTAATTTAATAACGAGTTGGCGATTTACCGATAAATTAATAATTTGGCCTCTGCTCAAATAAGGATGACAGGGCCCCTATGTAATTATTATGTTTGGCTATATTTGGACGTATTTGTTTTCAACATGAAAGTCAAGGAATAGGCTCATTTTTATACAACTGCACAATAATACCGTCGTAATTTTCCTGTTATCTGAAACCAGCTCATCATGAGGGCAATCAACATACTTTCGTTTTATATTTAGCTCTTTAATCGTATTAAGGCCTTCGGTATTCATACAGTACCAGTGTGTATCGACATTACGTTATTGCGATCCATACATTTTTGCTTGTATTGTTCGTCTATGAAAGAAGCATATCACTGGAAACAATTAATTTCACATGAATGCCATGAAAAAACGCACATTTTAGCTCACCCGTTGTGCAAAGAAGAAAATATAACTTTTATCATTGATCACAATGAGGCTTCTTTCTCCTCAAATAATACTTTAATAAAGCAGAAAATGAAACGAAGTAAAATGAAAGGTAAAACATTGTCATCAACCCGGGTTCACAGGTACCCGCATTGGCATGAATTTACAAAAATATCGGAAGATAAATCCTTGGTGGTGTGAGTATCTCTGCCTGTCACGCGGAAGACCGGGGTTCGATTCCCCGCCAAGGAGGAATATAGGGTGGCCAAAATTTGACCAAGAACATAATGCGAAGAAAGCAATAGCAAAGGAAGGGTTAATTAATTTCTTTTGTTTTGTTTTGTTTGTGCTGAGTTAATCGAGAACTTTAATCAGTGTGGATTAAGTTGATTTATTCAATTCCACAAAATAATGATAAAAGTTGGATTTGCATAATTCCATACGATCTGTTCAGATCATTCATTTGCTACTTCACTTATGTGTATGTTTACTGATATTTTTTATTTGCAAGAAGCTCACTCTTGATTATTATTCGTAAAAGATACTTTCACGCATTGCTTCACTTTTTTGGCCTTGTCTTTTTTCTTTAATTTTTGCGTACATAAAAAGATATTCTGTGTATGAAAAATATATCCTTAAAGTATTAAACTTATCTTTCCACATAACACTTTTCAATTGTAAAATATTTGTGAATTTGTCTTTTGCATTCGTTCTGGTTGAGAAGG
This sequence comes from Eucidaris tribuloides, assembly GCA_001188425.1. Classification (NCBI taxonomy): domain Eukaryota; kingdom Metazoa; phylum Echinodermata; class Echinoidea; order Cidaroida; family Cidaridae; genus Eucidaris; species Eucidaris tribuloides. The sequence goes on along the minus strand of JZLH01S0090544.1, from coordinate 55,051 downwards.
GGTGCTTATGGTGTCATATATTATGGCCAACACAATCATTTTCATGTTTTTATGTTTTACCTCATTTATACATGTATATGTGTATTTTATTCTTCGATATATCTATTAATGTAAGTTTGTATTATTCTTTGATGCTACATGTGTGGGGTGGCATGCTTCAGAGCAACAGTGATTAATATTGCTTTTGCCACCCCTGGCCCACATGTAGCATCATTTCCTATCGTGTTTCTGTTGTATGTAACTGTTGTGTATGTGTGTACAATTATGTGCTCTGTTTTGCATTGTATACTCTTTTGATTGGTCAAATAATTAATAATAATAATAATAATAATAATAATAATAATAATAATAATAATAATAATAATAATAATAATAATAATAATAATAATAATAATAATAATAATAATAATAGTAGAGTAGTAGAGACATAGTAGTATAGTAGTAGTAGTAGTAATAGTAGTAGTAGTAGTGAAGTAGTATAGTAAGTAGTAGTAATAAGATGATGATAATGAATAATAATAATAATAATAATAATAAAATATAATAATAATAATAAAATAAAATAATAATAATAATAATAATATAAAATAACAATATAATATTCATCTTCTCGATGAGAATCAACAGGACTCGAAAAAAAAAACCGCTGCTTTAAGCGAACAATGTGTTTTGTACGTTCATGTTCACATATGTGTTATGTGTTTGTGTGTGAGGGTGTATGTGTGTGTGTGTGTGTGTGTGTGTGTGTGTGTGTGTGTGTGTGTGTGTGTGTGTGTGTGTGTGTGTGTGTGTGTGTGAAATCAGTTTATCTAACGCTATTATGTAACTCGCCAATAATTGTGTAATTTGCATGATAATAATTGTCCATATGGCCTGTTTACACAACAAAATTGTGTTAAGATTTTCATTGGGAAGTCATACAGGACTCTGAGAGACAAATATGTATTCCATAAATCCTTGGTAGTATAGTGGTGAGTATCTCCGCCTGTCACGCGGAAGACCGGGGTTCGATTCCCCGCCAAGGAGGATGACTTTTTTAAAATCTTTGTTACTGATTGAGTGAAAATTGCAATGTATTTATTATTTTATTTTTCTTCATTTCCTGTATTAGAAACTAACTGTTAAATAAACTTTATATAGATTTGTAATACTTAAATATGACTAAATCTGAACATTTAATTACATTAATAATGTTCTTCATTTTGTTTCATGATATGCAGAAAAAAAGTTCTCGTTTTAGGTAATTAGAATAAATGATTTTAAAGCATTAACCGTACTAAGTTCTTCATTTTAACTTGCTGCGTGATTGTAATACTATCATGAAGCCTAACATTATCATCCCATTATTACCTTTATCCTAATCTTAATGTTGACGCTACACTGGGCTAAATTTCCCATTGATATAACACCGATATAATTGGTACTTCCTGAGTAAAATAACGCTTGTCTCTTGTTTCGCCTACTCCCGTGAACTTTCTTTATATGATGCGTGTCCCGTTGTCAATGCTACAATAAGGAGCAAAGTGAAGTGAAAATGAAATACAATAGTAGGACATAATCCTTTTTTTTACATATGGCTTTGAATCTATAGGCCTCTAGTGATTTCGATACTTCAAAATAATGAACTTTACCCTACTGGCAATATTTTGACCTTATTATGTTTATTAAATTCGTGAACCCTGAAATAGCACAGGACAGACTAAACCCTGAACAATCATTGAAACAAATAATATCTTTTAGGTAACACAATAGGCTCTCGTCTGAAATGTCAGCGTTATACGTACACTAGCCTTTCTTTTATAGAGAAACAATTCACTCAGAATTAGCTTGTTTGCTAGTTTGCTTGAAAAGTCAGCTATTGGCAAGGAAATTGGAATCAAATTGAAATGAACCGGAAAAACGGACAGCGATTATTAGCGAAATATCTTGCAAGAAATACGACAGTCTGTGACAGCTCATACACAGGAAATGCAATCAAAACAATAACGCACAGAAAGAAAATGGGCGTCTTTAGTTTCAACAATCTATGTCTCTCAGACGGTACCGAAATTTGCAAGTAAATTTGACTCTGTGCAATACTTCTGCCCTGCTTAGAAATCTACACCATCCATCTTCAACATGATGTCTGTTACATTTGGTTGCTATCCATCCAGCCGGTGATTTCAATGTTGCAACCAACAAGAAATGGAGTGAAAAAAATCACGTGGCTTGTAGGCAAAAGATGTACAGCCAGTGCCAAAGGTCAAGTTGATATGATAAAAACCAGTATCTACATGTACGCATTATCATTACCGCAGTCGATTACATTTTTGGGGGCATAACGGAGTGATAAGTAATACACAACACCTTCAACATTCAATACAGGATATTTGCTTTTTACAATAATAAGAAAGTGAAGACTATTAGATATGCCAATATTTAAACTGAAATATGAAATGCTGTATTTGCTATGATAAAAATAGGTTTCAAAAAGGAACAAAATATCACACTCCTTGGCGGGGAATCGAACCCCGGTCTTCCGCGTGACAGGCGGAGATACTCACCACTATACTACCAAGGATTATTGAATGTTCGAGTCAGTTGTGCGCTCTAATTTTCATGGAAGAATAATGCAAACAAACTGAATAAATTATAAACCGTGATACAAAAACAGCTTACGCAAGATAATGAACAATTAATTCAAAATATCCTTAAAAACATATGTTTATGTTTGTTCTGATATGCTGGTATGATTAAATTATATATTACCCCCAGAGTATTGATATTCATAACCAGATATATATTCTTATGCGCTATCAGATTTTGAAATAAAACCAGAAATAGGAAAAAAAAATGTTGAACTATTTAAGACAAGTAATTATAAATACATTTTGGTAGAATACTATTCCAGCTCTCTTGTTTGAGCCATTCAATAATGGGTTTAAACAATTATTATTATTATCATTATTATTATTATATATTATTATTATTTATTATTATTATTCTATTATTCACTATTATTATTATTATTATTATTATTATTATTATTATTATTATTTATTATTATATTATTATTTTATTATTTATTATTCGTCTGAAGTGATTTCTCTCATGGATTTATGAATATCTATCTGCTTTTATATTCACAATTTCAAAAATGCATTCAAATTAAGAATATTAATGAAGGCAATTATTGATACATGTCTCTTTCTTTGCTGCTTTGTTCAACATTAAGGACATACTTTCATCACTTGGAACGATAAAGGTGGTAGAGGAACGGACTCTATCAGCCGTGTGGGACATCACTCAACTCAAAAGGTGGACGTGGAATACAGGAAATGGTGATCACATTTGTTTGATTGGGCGCGGGAAGCAGTGGCAGGGGACAAATAATTAAGAAACAAAAAACATAAGGAGAAAATGAGTTTATGTTCTTGATGTCCCCTTTATTCATACAAAAAGAAAAAAAAGGAGAAAAGTTAAATTTCGGTATAGTTTTGTTACTTGAAAGATTTATGCCCAAAGGTCGTACCATACTAATAACCGATTCTGAATGTCTTTTTTTTATTATCAATAATTGAAATATCTCGGGGGGGGGGGATTTTTCATTAATTCATAAAACAAAAACGAAAGACATTCAGAATCTGTTATTGGTATGGTATGACCTTTGGGCATAAAGCTTTCAAATAACAAAACTACGCCAATACTAAACTTGCGCTTATTAAAGCGGGTAATTTTAATCTCTACTGCGACCAAAGTGTAATAGAAAATGTGTTAAGAGTGTTACAGCCTTTAGTTAAAACTTTCCATCTAGTTGTATTTTGCGGGAAGAGGTACTCGCTCGCTGAGCTTACTGGCAAATCAAACAAACATTTTAAAATTCATCAAAACCGTAAGGCCTCAAGCGTGTATGTCAGATTTAGTTTAGTACCTCGCCCTAGATACTGGACAATTTTATAATACATTCAAGTTTATGAAAAATCTCGTATTTTGATTTTTCACGTTTGCCTGTCAGCTGCCTAATGCAGATTTGTTTCACGGTCCTGATATAATTCAAATCAGTTTCCCGCGTCTGAATGTAAAAAAAAACATTGTTGGGTTAGTACTGGTATCTCTGCGTTCCGCGCCCATGTCATAAGTACTTAACAGTTTTGCAGAATGGAAAAACGAAAAAAGGTCAACACTCAAGGCTAAAATATATCATACAGAAAACCCCCAATGTACGTTTCTTCTCTTCGAGACATAGTCCCATATTTCATTGCGCCGGTGAACCCTTTGACACGTGGTATTTGCAGCATTGTACAGTCAAAACTAATTGTATCGTATGTCCTTTTTTGTCTTCCATAATTCAGATGCATCCCCATGTAACGCACACAACAGGACCAGCAGTATTGCACCGCCTGTGTTCAAAGTAACGCTGAATCCACAAGAAATCAAGACATTCTTCGTCACTATGGAGATGCCACAGAAGTAAAATATCCGCGTTTTTCCTCCATCTTATATCGCAAGGAACTGAAAATTACCGTCGTAGCTGATGTGCATCCAACGGAATACGACAAAGTTGTAAAAAAAAAATTGTTTTTGACAATTTATACAATTTTGACTTACATCAAATGCAACATGTTCATGTTTACTGCTATAAACATTAAAAGTCACAGTTTGTTCAGTTATTTGCTTTGCTGCCACGTATCTAGCCTTTTGACAAGGCCCTCTCGCTGTATTACGGGCGAGCCCAGCCGAGCACTGTCGCGTTCGGTTGGGCTCGCTTCGCTCGCCCAGAACAGCAAGAGGACCTTGTCAAAAGGCTACCATGTTTCCTGATTTGTAAGACATCAGTTTCAATATAACGTAAAGTTATGTTCTTATGCACATGTGAATGTAATTACTATTCCAGGATATTTGCATTTTAGAGATTCAGATATTTACAAACATGTTGTGCTCTGACGAAATGAAATTCATTTGTGTTAGTAAATTGCCTTTTGAATGTAACAAATAATATATGTAAATGTAGCAGAGGCGTTGATCGGAGGGGGGGGGGGATTCTGACAACTTGAAAAATTCATAAAACATAATGCAAGAATGTTTAAAAAGCAGTTCAGCGGACTACAAACCCATCTAACTTAACATTAAAATACTACTAAACATAGCATATACAACTTCAATTTTATTTTGCAATTTTACACATGGAGTGTGCCAATAATTTTGAATTTTGTCTTACTTTTGCCCCTCATCCCAAAATATGGATCGACATCACTGAAAAAAAAGACTTTCAACCAAGTCATCAATTTGTTAATTATTACTAAGTTTCTGACACAACATATCACATGGTTGTTTAAAAACGCTTCACATGATAATTTACTGAGTAGATTGATACGTTTGTGATTTCACGAGTGCTATCCTTTCATGATCGAACTTGAATCCTTGAGAAATATACATGTACATGTACATGTACATGTATATTCTGAGTGGTAGTTACAGGGATTCCATAAACGAGATTTTGTTGTTGTAATTGTCATAGCAGCAAACACTTCGACCCACTACATGTACACAATATTCTCACGTCTTTAACCAAGTAATTATACCATATACACAACACACAATTGATAGGCATGAAGTTTTTTTTTTTATATACAACAGTCTACATTACAACAAAGGAATACAAGTCAAACAGCAGAATTTAACAAAGATGGACAATAGTCCAGTCTTTATTACCACATTCATACCCCCACAACATAAGTTACAGAGCTAATAACTGCATTTATATATTGTAAAAAAAAAATAATGACGTGTGTTAATAATATTGTTTTTGATACAAATCATGAAATCTCATGGCCTATGTATGAGATACTGGTAAATTTATTAGCTCAACATTATACAGAATTAGAGAAGTTCGGAAACTATGTACACTTAAGTTATGGCTATTTCACACAGTTTAGAGATAGTTTACATTGCTGCAATGTGCTGTGTAATTTCAGGTAATTCTGGGGTGGGGGGGGGTGCAAAGCATTCTGCACACATTTGTTACAACAACTGCACAGTAAAGTCTGTAAATATAAAGTGATGATACAAGGCCTCATAATTCTATGATATTTAAAGGTATTCAGTGATATTCTGAATAACTCTCCACGTACTGGTTAATGACAGAATTAGATCAATTATGAATATACTATCATACTTACATTTAGTTCGCTTTGCTGTATCTCTGGTACATATGCATGCAGACAGAACTAACACATTTCTCTTGAATGACATAGTGTTATTTTAAAATCATTACCAAGGAGAAACAATGGCACACAATAATCAATGACAATGTGCTAATGTGAGTATAGGGACCCAATTGTTTACTTTTAATTCATTTATAAAGGAAGGCTTTCTCTGCATGCAATTTACAGGGCATTGATAATCTATTAGCAGTTAATATAGCTCTACAGAAAAAAAAGGATGAATGTATGACATACAACTCATATTCACCTCAAGTTATTTTTCACCATATTCATGTACCTATACATTACCAGTCCTTGCTTGATGGTTCAATAGTTGATTTATTCACTATTTTGTTGAACAATGGAACTGTTAGCTTATTTGTTGGATTTGTGATGCAGAATCTCCCTAGGAAAGCAACAAGTAATTAATCAACACAAGTCAAATCAGTACAGCATTTGTAAAATTATTTTCACATACATCTAATTGCAGTTGCAATAAAAGTACATATTTTCACAAAGCTATGCTCTGTCAAATTAATAGTTTCTGCGTACATTTGATTTATAAGTTTAATAAAATTACGCTGACAACGCTTCACATGTAATCGGCACAATTACATCAGATTGTCCTTGAATCTGTCATTTTGTGCGTCTTAATACATGTATGCATACATTTACATGTGTGTGTGTGTGTGTGTATCTGAGTACTGAAAATGCAGAAGACGATTCCATAATCAACTACCAAGTTTTAATTTACTTCTTTATTTTTTTTTTTTCAAATAGAAAAAAAAAATCCTTCTGCCATCTAAATGTACAGAACCGGAAGCTTTGGTAGAAGCACAAATTTACACAAAATCATTATGGGTCTTCAAAGAAAATATGCTTATTGCAACCTAAAATGAACTGCTACGAACCTAATGTATACATTAATAAAGGAGAATTTATTTCACGTGTCTTTGATAAAGGAATGTTACATTTTTAAGAATGGTGAGTCTGACATGATGGTTCAACTTTATTTTTGTTCACTTCTCTACATATTTTTCCTAAGTCTCGGGTTCCTTGCCATTCCAATAATCTAGGCTATATATCAAACAGCTTTGTGCATTTTGGGTACAAAGGCTTCATCAACATATATCCAGCAAAATAAAACCACCACAAATATATCATCAAATGTCGGTGACTTCAAACATTGCAGAAAAGATCATAAATACAAAATCAATATCAGATTAGAACCAGATTGTATGGCCCATTCACACCTTGATGATTTAGCAAGCATCAGCATATGCTGATGTATGAAAAATTTGGCAAATATACTGTTTTATGTAACATAAGTTCTGGGTCAGTTTTGTATAAGTTACAAGCATGCTGAAGCACACTTTTATACGTCATATACTGTACAAAAGAAAAACATTGACAGTTACTACATCGGCATATATGTTGGCTAAATCGTCAAGGTGTGACAGGACTATGACGGTCATCCATGGTATAATTGCTCACTAAGAGCTCAACTCTGCCACAGTGCTCAGATTATTGTAAATTACCCCAGACACATGAACATGCAATTCCTGCAAAATTTATTTATTTATTTTTTTTTGACTTGGTATGTAATGTAAATGCTTGTTGATTATTTTAACCATTTGCTTTAGCCATGTAGCATTGTTGTTGCTGTTTTTTAAAAACCATCAAATAACTAATATTAGTTTCATATCATTATAGCGCTACAGGTACAATATTTTATATATAGAATTTTAACAAATGATAAGCTTTTCTACAAAAAATAAACAATACTCCTCCAGACTAGATTTCTTGCCCACTGATTCATGTTGACTTTGTACTTCATTTAAACCTTCTTCATGGCATATTAAATTTACATACCTGACAAAATGCCTTAAATGATAACTTGAAACAGTCAATTATAATGTTCTGTGAACCTTAACCTTTGACCAACCCCATATTCTCTGTGAAATTAGTCAATCTAGGTGGTGCGGTGTGGTCTTGTACTTACTATGATTGAAATGCCATTAACACTCACTAAGTCATCACAATAACAAAATAATAACAAAGGTACAGATGGTTTTATCACTGAAAAACTGTTAATTTAACACATAATAAAACAAAGAAATATTTATCATCTTACAATTACAATTACATAAAAAAGCCACATAGACTGTTGGTTAAGTAAACCACATACCACTCTGATAAAATAAAAGAAGGAAAGCATGGTACATGTATACAAATATTTATTCATGAGCATACAATATTCACTACACAGCACAGGGTACAGAGACAAAGACTTAGCAAAAGCAAATCAAGTCTGTCACAGTGGATGTGTATTCCTCTGCACTCCCTCGCTTAACGTGCCAGAGGATTTAGACCTCTATGGCCTTTGTGTGTATTATTTGGTGCAGATCTGGGACTTCGGCACATTAAGAGTTAATACCAGTCAGGACTTCTGAACTTTCACAATGCAGTTTGTACATTTTTCAATTCTTCCAAGGCATACACCATTTCTTGAAATGCCTAATGGGGTCTTGTTTATGCCATGTGATGCATCTGGTGGACTAAATTACGGAATACAGCAAGATTTCTTCATTGAATGATATTTCATAAACTAATAAGTCCCAATGCTCAGTTATCCAGCCATGTTGGGACCAGCAGCCATCTGGATAAGTGATATGGCCAGATAAGAGACATAATGTACTAACACAGCATTTTGTAGCAATAAAGTGTGGTGGGGGGGGGGGGGGAGGTAAAACACTTAGCTACAGTATTACAAACCAAAGACCATGCACAAATTACAACAGACCTCACACAGGTGACACTCTATTTATTGTTCCCCTGATACCCAGCAGGTGTCTGTGTACAACTTCTGATAAAGGTGCATCAATTACTGGCAGTGACTGGTAAATCCATCGTCCAGACAATGGAGAGATCTGGTACACTGATGGCCATATAACCGAGGTCGGACTGTAGATGCATATTTCATTAACTTCTGATTTGACATTATTAACTAAACTCCTCAAAAAAAGTTTGGAAATCTGAGTTTGATCAGTTGTATCTCCCGTTTTGTAGTAATAATCAATGCAAGTTTGGTATCATCTGAAAGATTATTTAATTTTCTTTAAAATGATACCCTACTTGTTACGATTATGCCATCAGAAAAAGAGCAGTGTTCAAAAACGTGGTGTAAAGTGTAAATTGAAAAGCTGCAAAATGACCAAAGTTTGGTAAGTCACATCATTTCTGTTGTTGTTGATGGGGGAGTTTCCTAATTGTCTCTTCGGTTGTTATGCATTCTAATGTGAACATTGACATGGATTGAAACAAACACATGCATAATTAAGCAAACAACAACAATAAAAAGTAAAAAAAAAATTTATGGGCATTTACAAACTGGACACAAGGCATTTAATCTCACAGACCTTTCACCACATTAACACAACAAACTAACAAACAAAAAGTGGCAGGAGCTTGATTTACATGGGTTTCATGTTAATCTTCACGTGGATCTTTGATTTCATCAATTTTCATTGATTTTAGTGACATGATCAGAGTTCAGTATCGGATGGATGACCCACGTGCCCGCACCACCGCCTGGCACCGCTTCGCCATGCTGTTGATGAGCTTTGTGATACGTTGCCGTGGGATGGCATTCCACTCGTCAATCAGTAATTGACGCAGACCTGCCAATGTTGTTGCATTTGAGACTCTCTTCCGTACAGCCCGGTCGAGTCGATCTCTCAAATGTTCAATGGGGTTGAGG
>JZLH01S0090544.1:24518-38129 GCA_001188425.1 Eucidaris tribuloides | reverse complement strand
GTATTTTCAAAATGATAATGGATACTTCAGTCTAGTTATGTTTCGGGCAAGATTGAGAGAGAGAGCGAGTCCGCGAGGTAATTACCTGGGGAGTAATTGTTTGGGTGGTATTTGTCCTTGGGGGTAAGTTGTCTGCACATGGGCAATTGCAGGGGGATGGGATGGATGTCTAGGGTTTACATGTTATGTCCTAAAACCTTTCGCAACATTCATTACCACGAAAGATAAAACAATAACGACAAAACTCTCACCTGTTTCTCCACCACATCCTTGCCATGGTCAGCCAGCGATGCACCATACTGCATGGCCATGTTAGCCATTGGGTCATTGAGCAGCTCTTGTCCTGGGAAACCTGGCTGTGTACTTGGTGGAGCTCCATAGGGCATCTGAGGAGCACCCTGGGGTGGGGGTGCCCCTGTGCTGGTGTCATCGAAGAGCGGGGTTGGGCCCTCACGACCTTTTGACTTGGCTGTCTTTCTTTGATGACCTTGCTTCTGCTGGGCTGTGGTTAGAGTATGGATTAATAACATTTAGTAATTAGTTCACATTGATTAAGTAACCATACTGATCTAAAGGACGTCAACACATTGTTTCTAATTCTGTACATACATGTAATATGAATAATTCCAGCAAGACCAGCATCATGCATGACAATTTCCTCCTGCAGTTTGTAAATATTCATTACTTATTTGCTTACTGTTTCTGCTGCCCTCTATCAAAACAATTTAAGCTAAACCTTATATTACCAAGAAATACACTTAATTGTGTCCCTAAAATGTAAATCCTCACTGACCAAAATAATATTCATAGTATGCTAGTATTATCATTACTAAACTAGCTAACTATGGCTAACATTGAAGATCAAAGCTCTTCACCACTCCACCAAAAAGTTATGTCTTCAACTGTTCATCAAATTATTTCATGTATACATGTACATGTAAGTCTTAGATGATGAGAGTGGGATTCAGAAATTCAGAAGTGCTATCTAGGATTTGAAGTAGAGTAAAGTGTACAATATGCTGTACATGCATGTACTACTGTCAAACTGGCTATTTTCAACTTTAAGTAAGCAATATGTTGAGCTGCTTGAGCAAGTCATTGAAGATCACTTTGACTTATAAAAATACTACTTGAAAACACAAGATTTTTCATTACTACATGCAACATACCTATAACGAAAAAGCAACTCATAACACAGGTCACAATAAAATAGAACATTAATGCATACTGAAATGTTCATTCAAACAAAGGTACAGTAACAGTCTACCAGAAGTTACATCACACAAAAGATCATGTGGATACTAGAACTGGTGTGCAATTTGCATGATTATCACTGAAAGAAATATACTTGCGAATATTAGACATAGAAATTGAGACTTGCAAAGGAGTGAGGGAAGGGCTGGCAAGGGGTGCAATACCCCTCCCTCCAAAAATACAGAAACTTTGCCAAACTTTTCATACTCTATATCACAACAGCCCTTTTAAGGGCTACCAATTTCACAAGAAAGAAATTTTCACATGGTGAACCGTAAAAGTCTTTAGCTTAACTTTGCCATTTTTCTAGTGAAATGGTTGCATAATTTCAGGCACTTAAAACTTGAAGATGTAAAGAGTTTCCATGTAAACAATTTACCTTTTTGAAGAAATTTATTTCAGTGGTAGACTTCAATAAAAAACTTGGTACTGTAGTGTAGCTGTGTAGGTGCTTATCAAATCTCCCAAATTTGTTAACTATCACCTAAAATGGTAAAGTTGGCAAGCTTGATGACAGAATAGGGTTGGTCACTTCTAAAGCCATTTGCTGGCTATGACTATGGATGAAAACAATTTTTATGCTCTATGGGAAATATGAAATGAAAAAAAAATGAAATAAAAATATTTAATTTTTGTAAATAATCTTAGGCAGGGCTCAACACTAGCACTTGCCTGCTTGCCCAGGGCAAGTAAAATTTCATTTGGGGCAAGCAAAAACTCAAAATGCTAAAATTTACTTGCCCAATTGGGCAAGTAAAATTTTGATCATGAAATGAAAACGCGTCCAAAAATCTTACCCAAAAACGAACAAAATGTGTCTAAAACTTTCTGTTCACTCACTTCAGTGAACTTATATTTCATCATTATTTTGTTCATTGTACTTCATTTATTACTCTGTAAATTCATTATTCACACCTTTTGCTATAAAAAGGCCTTATTGGCTAAAATCAGGGGGAATAATATTTAATGTTTTTCAATATTGTTTGATCTACTCGGGCAAGCTAAAAATCTGAAAGTATCATTTCATTTGCCCATAGAGAAAGTAGGAAAAAAAGTTAGTGTGGAGCCCTGTCTTAGGTGAAAATGAACAAAAGATACAGAGCATATTTCCAGATTTGCATCTGTGTTAGTAAATACTGAGATGTCATATAAAAGGCCCCTCCCACCCCCCCCCCCCCCATAGAACTGTGCCTGGTGCAAGTGTCTCTGATTCTCTTGTTTAGATACATTTAGGGACAAAAATAATAATAATATATATATTATTTACTTTTAGGTTTTAGGGAAGCAGAGCGCGCCAAATTTTGGATATTTTTCACTTTGCCCCCCCCCTCCCAATCGAAATATGGAATCAACGCCCCTAAAGATTTAATATTCAACACCAAACTTTAAAGGTAAATGACATGATTGGGGGTGGGTTCCTCAACTTTGGGCTAAACTACTCTAGAAATCAAAAAAACTGATGCAATGATTCTCCTTTGAAAATCTTGTAGTCACACGTTGGACTCATTCTAAATAAAGCAATGTCAATCATCACTCATGCACGGAAACCTGCTGTGTGGCTCTCTATGGGGCTATATTTTTATCGTCCCCGAAAACAACTAAGATACTCCGTATGTTTGATGCTTGATTCTCCTTTAAGTAAACAAATTACAGACAAATCCTCCAGGTGGGTCCACTCCTCGCTAGTGTATAGTTTGGTGTATAATTTTCAACTCATTTGGTTCTTGAGGCATTTTCAAGTGCTTCCAATCACTGTCACTAACTTTAAGGGTTTACACTATCAATTGTAAACGCACCCTCGACCCCCGGGTAGGTGCGCTATGGTGGGCATTTACCAACAATAATGCGCAGGTACCTCATGGAAGCATTTGAGTCCGTTCACAGCATGGTGAATGAGGCGGTGCGTCATTTGTATACGTTTAAATAGGCCTAGGCCACAGTCATTTGTAAGAAATGGTCCGTCATAGTCGAGACAACAGGTGCGTCTGTTTGTGGTTATTAAATCCGACTCACGTTTTGAAGATGACGCACCATTCACCGGGGGTCGAGGGGTGCGTCTTACAATTGATAGGTGTATTAGACCTACATCTAGCAGATGTCTTTTGTAGTGATGTTACATCAAAATAAAATAGATCTACAAATCTGACAAATAAATAAAAAACAAAACAAAAAAACAAGACTGGCAACAAATTCAAACTGTAATCTGGTAATACTGAGGCTGCATTCAGGTTTTATTGCACAAGAAGCATTTAACAGAAGAATAACATGGCAGCAAGACAGCAAGCTGTTTCATAATTAAGTCAAACGTGAAGTAACATGACAAGCAAGACAAGCAATGACGAATGAATGGCCGGTGGATGACTGCGGTTCTGTCGACTGCACGAATGACGTGCGTTGTGCTCAAACAGGCTGTACGGTGTATTGATAACACAACAGACATCAGAGCTGCAGTCAACATGCAACACTCAGCAAAATCAGGAACAGACTTTCTTCACTTCCAACGGAACATCGAACACCTAAAATAGAAAATGGAGAGTAACATACACTTACGATGCCTGAATCCTGGTGGCACGTCCATAATGACACAATAAATACACGAAATACAGATCTAAAAGTATTTTCAAAATACCAACGCCGACTGTCGACTCAGCCTTCATTCACGACACGTTATTCGTTAAGAACCGATTGTGTGGATTGCCACGGTACAAAGTTCCCCTAGCCTAGTGATAAAATGATCAACATGTTTTCTACGGTGCACTAAAAGGGCTAATTTTAAATGAGGGCATTATAACTGACGTTGTGATTAGGGCCTGTACAATTATTTTGGCACATGGAGTTTGGTTGTAAATTTATTCCAGGTTGACCAATAATCTTTTTGACGCCCTTTTTTCAAGAAAAATAGTTGCTGTGACCTTTGGACGGACCAGGCACACAGGTAAGACGGATAGCTACCAATTGGAAATTCTTTAAAAAAAATATGTACAATAAAAAAATAAAATAATCCGCAATGCATATATCTGAAAACGCTGATCTACAGGCTTTGTATTTACATGAAATAAAGGTAAATCCTATAGGGCCTAAGTAAGAGTACCAGGCATCAAAACTTGTTCTATAATGGAACTTTGTCGGTACCACAACCAGAAGGGTCCTCCCCTCCCACCCATCCCCTCTCCTCCCTTTCTCCCATTCCACCCCTTCCACCCCCATTATCCCTCCCCATTCCTCTTTCCTTTCCCCTTGTTCTCACCCCTTGTCCGTCTGATCAGATATACCTCATCTCCGCAATTCTGTCCACGGGTGCATAACCACGGACACCTGACAAATTTTATTAATGACTATGGCTTCTAATTTGTCTTTTGATTCTTTGAATGGGGATGAATTTTATTATACGTTTCAGTCGTCTCATACTCCTGAATTAACCAACAATAACTCAAATTTCCAACGCAACACCATTGACCAATTAAATGATCGTACTGCTTTTGAAATTGAGCTTGACGCTAACGATTCCACTCCACAATTAGTATCCGAATATTATACTGAACAACAGTTTATTTCCAGCTCTTCACCTAGCAATGACGATTTTACAATGTTACACTTAAATATAAGGAGTGCCAACAAAAACTTTGAAACATTACGAACTTTACTCGAACGATTCAGTTTTAATTGTTCTGCAATCGGCCTAAGTGAAAATTGACTTTCTGACCACTCTCCATTGATGCCCTCTCTTCCCACTCATAATTTTATTGTTAATAACAGACCTGATAAGGTTGGTGATGGAGTAGGTTTGTTTATTGCACGTCATTTCCAGTACATACGCAGGGACGAGCTCAATTATATGAATCCTAATATAGAAACTATCTTTGTAGAAGTCATTATCCCGGGTGCTAAAAATATTATAATCGGTATACAATTTACAAACCACCTCACTCAAATCATATAGAGTTTATTAATTGTATGCAACAAATATTAGCGAATCCTGTAATAAAAAAAATAAGCGATTTTTTTCATGGGAGATTTTAATATAAACTTGCTTAACATCAATTCTAACGGACTTATACAAACTTTTTTTGATACTATGGCTACTGAGTCATTTTTACCTTTGTTAACAAAACCAACAAGAATTAGTGATATCTCCTTTACATTAATTGATAATATATTTACCAATGTCCAACCTCCTCCCAATTCTGCAATTATTGTTAACGACATATCAGATCATTTCCTTATTTTTGCTTGTTACAAAGACCAGTCCCGACGATTCATACGTATTCACGTCTTTTTTTCCCGAAACAATATTGCAAACTTTAGGTCTAGTCTCCTTTCAGTTGACTGGTCAAGTGTATATAATTCCCAAGATCCTGATGGTGCCTATGATATTTTTAACAATACTTTGGTCTCATTAATGAATGAGCAAATTCCACTCATCAGGAAAAATAAAAATAACAATAGGAAAATCCCCAGGTCTCCCTGGATAACTAAGAGTATTCTGCGGTCAATAAATAGAAAAAATAACCTTTACTTAAAATACAAAGCCAAACCTAATGATCAAACTAAACTAAAATATACCAATTATAAGAATACTCTAACAACACTCTTACGACGAGAGAAGAAAAGATATTATTTTTGGCAGTTTGACACTTTGAAAAGAGATATCAAAAGCTCATGGCAATTAATTAACAGTTTCATGGATAAAGATGTTAAAGGAGGCAAAATTTCAAGAATATCACATGAAGGAAAAATTATAGAAGACTATACAAAAATTGCGGACCATTTTAACGATCATAACTTAGCTGAAAAGATTCCTCCTTCAAACCGTTCTTTTGTTGATTTTTTAGATGATCGTATAACCGATTCTATCTTTATTAATCCAGTACTTGAAATAGAAGTTCTTGAGTTAGTTGGTAAACTAGCAAATCAAAAAAGCGCGGGCCATGATGGTTTGAGTAACTATTGTTTAAAAGCAATAATCCCTGAAATTGTCAAACCTCTTACATACATATTCAATTTGTCTATAAGCAGTGGCATTGTTCCTCATAAAATGAAATTAGCCAAAGTTGTCCCTATATTTAAAAAAGGTGATGCGCTTATTGTAAGCAATTATAGGCCTATATCGTTACTAACTTCAATTTCTAAGATTCTGGAAAAAATATATATATATTCTCGTACAGTGAAGTTTCTACAAGAAAAAAATGTTTTTAGTGATTCTCAATTTGGGTTTAGAGAAAAACATAGTACATCTCACGCAATCTTGACTTTCCTTGATAAGGTAGCACGTGCATCTGATAATCACCTACACACTATTGGTATCCTATTAGACTTTTCTAAAGCCTTTGATACGATCAATCATAAAATCTTATTATTTAAACTTAAGCATTATGGCATAAGGGGAATAGCTTTAAAATGGTTTGAAAATTATCTTAATAAACGACAACAATTTGTATGTATAAACGATTCCAACTCCTCTATTAAAACAGTAGGGTGTGGTGTCCCGCAAGGTTCTATCCTCGGCCCCTTACTTTTTATTCTTTATATTAATGATTTTTGTAACTCGTCGAAAGCTTTATCCTTTTTACTTTTTGCTGATGACTCAAACATTTTTTTTCTCATCGCAATCCTAAATATCTTATCGATACAATCAATGTTGAACTCCACCATGTTGCAGAATGGATTAAAACGAATAAACTTTCTCTTAATCTTGATAAGACTCATTTCATGCTTTTCAGTAATTCACTCAAAAATTTACCCGGCAATATTATATTTGATGGAACTATACTAAAGCAGGTCCAAAGTAGTAAATTTCTAGGAATAATTATTGACGAGGATTTATCTTGGAAACCTCACGTCAATAATGTATGCAATATCATCTCCAGAAACTTAGGAATGATTAACAAATTAAAGCATGTGTTTCCCCAATCTACGCTGAAGTCTTTATACTATGCATTAATTTATCCTTACCTCAGCTATGGAATATTAGCTTGGGGTTATGCAAGTAAGACCCTTACAGACAGAATATTGTTACTCCAGAAAAAAGCTCTGAGAATCATTTGCAATACTGATTATCTTGCTCATCTCTTCTTATCCAATCAATGAGATATATTCTCTACAATTAGGTATTTTCAT
This sequence comes from Eucidaris tribuloides, assembly GCA_001188425.1. Classification (NCBI taxonomy): domain Eukaryota; kingdom Metazoa; phylum Echinodermata; class Echinoidea; order Cidaroida; family Cidaridae; genus Eucidaris; species Eucidaris tribuloides. The sequence goes on along the minus strand of JZLH01S0090544.1, from coordinate 30,758 downwards.
GTTTCTTTTAAACAATAATAAGTTGCCACATAACTTCGATTCTATGTTTGTAAGGAACCAGCAATTTCACAAACCCCACAAGGCAGTCTGGCTCATTTCATTTATCGAAGACTAGAACTCTCTTTGCAAACCACATTTTTACTTTTGCTGGACCCAAACTATATGGAATTCCCTCCCTCTTTGTTTAACTCAGGTGAAAAGCTTTCACTCGTTTAAACGTCAACTTAAAAATAGACTTTTGACAACCCCTGCTTAAATGACCCTGTAAACATTTTAACTAAATAGGAGAACTTATTCACAACTGTACCCCCTTTTTATGCTCTTTATAGAAATACATGCAGTAGTACTGTTTCACTAACGTAAAATTGACCACATTTTCCCCAAGTTTATGGAATTCTAGGAGTGTCCAGTGAGTTTCATTGGTCTTCCCTCCGCTTCTCCTCCCTCCCCTCCCTGCCTTCCTTCCCCTCCCTCCCTCTTTCCCCCTCCCTCCCTCCTCTTCCCCTCCATTCCCTCCTCTTCCCCTCCCTCCTCTTCCTCCCCTCCCTCCTCTTCTTCCCCTCCCCGATCTCCTCCCCTCCCTCCCCTTCTCATCCCTCCCTTTCCCCTCCCTCCCTTTCCCTTCCCTCCCCTTCCCTTTCCCTTCCCTCTCCTTCCCTTCCCTCCCCTTCCCTTCCCTCCCCTTCCCTCCCCTTTCCCCTCCCCCCTTTTCCCACGTTTTTTCTCTGTATGTAGGTCTGTCTACGTGCGCTTGTGTTATTGTTTCTGTATGTGTATATCTGTGTGTGTGCGTATGCGTGTTTCTTGCGTGTACCTGTGTGTGTCTGTTGTGTGTTTGTTTTTCGTCCGTGTGTGTCTGAGTCTGTATGTTATGTATGTTCATCAGTTTTTGTGTGTATCTGTTATGTGTGTGTTTGTATCATTTAACAGGGCCCTTCAATTAAACAAACACGTCTGTGCTTCCTGAAGGGTCTTGTATTTCCAATTTCTTTCAAATTTTGACACGAGGTTAAGCTTTGTTTCTGTTATTGATTTGTTTTCGTTTATAATGATGCTATATTCATATTTACATTGTAGATTTAATAAAAAATTAAAATACGACGTAAAAGCAATTACATATTGATATTTTACAATTACATTTATTATTGTGCATTTTGATTTCACATTTGAAATTGTGTATCGGGTCTTGCCCATGTCATTTAATTGTATGATTTTTGTTTACATGCTTGGAAATAATAAAATGAAATGAAATATGAATGAAGGCACCAATAAACTGACTAGATTTTGGAGCTGAAAGTCAAAGGTCACGAGCCTAAAATATGTCTGAATTTGGGCTCGTACCTATGATAACTTGAGAACGGCCTGTCAGATTTTTTTATGTTATTTGGGTGAAGTATGGGTATTCTGAGGCACCAATAAAACTGATTAGATTTTTGGAGCTCAAAAGGTCAAAGGTCACCGGGGCCTTAATATGTCTGATTTGGGCTTATGACTGAACTTGAGTATGAACTTTTCGCGATTTGATTGTAACTTGGGAGAAGTAATCTTGTCATAAGGCACCAATTTACTGATCTCGATTTTGGAGTTGAAAATGTCAGCAGGTCAAAGGTCACAAGGCCTCCTGTCCGAATTGAGGCTCACTGTCGGCGATAATTTAGAACTGCTTGAATTTGGAATTTAACTGTAACTTGGTCAAGGGTCACCATGGGCTTATAGCTTAATTCATCTAATTGGTCTTGCTACCAGGTAACTTGAAGCTTTTCAAATTACATTGACTATATTTATGGGACTGCGGACTGCGGAGGCATACGCCATCGACTGCGCGCAGTCGAACTGCTCTAGTTTTTCTTTTTATCATGGCTGGATAGTAAAGGGTAAAACAATTTTACTACAAGTGGGTACACACCCCCTCTCCCCCTAAAAAAAAAAATAACACAAAAATGAAATAAAAAATGTGTTACATATAAAAGAGAAGGCAAAATAGAATTTTGTGTTTGTAAAAAACAAGATTTCTACTTTGAGAAAAATAGTGGAGAATGAAGGGGGAAAAGATTAAAGGCATTGTATAACAGTGTTTTCCCAGTTAAAAAATCTGAGCTACATGATTCCCATCCTACCAGTGTCTTTGAAATACACGATCTAATGAAGCCTGAAAAAATTGCAGTTTCAAACGATCATTAAGTGCTTTAAAAAAAGTGAGAAATCGTTGAGAGAGCCATTCCAGCTTTCTCCATAGACGTGCTGTGTGCGCAGAAATTTCCTATCGCCCGATAGGAAAATTCATGTGCCAATTTGTATCTGGCACATATTGCAGCTAGTGACAGCATACCTGTCCAAACTTTTTGTATTCTTAGGGTGATTTATTGTCCATTCAAACACTGTCAAGATATGTCAGATTGGCAAAGTTTCAAGCAATTTTTGTAATGGGTCGTTCCACAGTGTTAATATAGCATCTTTAAAATAAAGCAAAGGGACTCCTTTAAAATTTGAAATGGTAAAAATGTACGCTTGAATGCCTTGTAGGAAATGTGAACAGCATAGAACCATCACATCGTCATTATATTTTTTTTCATATTTCTGTAACATCACATTACTTGGATACTGATTATTTTGTAGCTTTGTTTGTTCTTTACAGCCATGTTGTCTGTATAACTGTTCACAAGCAATCTTTTGAGTTTTTCCTTTTTCATTTCATTCTTACTGACAGTGGTAATCTCCCTCTAGTAAAAACCGAAGACAGTGCTGGCAGCAAAACGTAAACCCGCTCAAGGATGTGAGAACCTGGCAAAAATGTGATACCAACTGCAACTCAAGGCAGACAGAGAATAAATATGGTCAGAGATATTTGAGTAGAAAGTTATGGCAGCTCATTTCAAGTACTTAGCCTCTATTGTAGAAATATGAACTAACAGTCAACGTTTGCCTAATTTGGATCTCTGGGGACCCGACAAATCACATGCGACTTAGACGCTAAAAGTGACGGGGTCCCCTAAAAGGACGCGATGTTTCGCGCAATTATTTGAAATGGCGCATGTAATGCAGTGCAAATTCTATGATTGTTTATCTCTGAAGTCTTGGCGGCAACTTTTGAGACCAAAAATCGAGACAAACGGGTACAGCATCGCGACGGCCTACATGACTTTTTTGAAACAATGTTCATGCAAAAATGGCCGAAATTGCTCAATTTATGTGATTTTGTGTACAAAGTCAATGGAGTTTGTCTGATATCTTGGAATTCATAAAAACATCATTATTTTCTATTATACTTGACCTCAATAAATTAATTTCAGCTTATCTTTGGTTTTCTAAATGGTCCTGGCAATAAATTTCATGTAAAAAAAATCAATAAAAAAAAAGTTACAAAAAAAGAAATAAGAATTCTAAAACAAAGAAATAACATAAAAGATAAAATTGACTTTTTGCAATTTTAAATGAGAAAACAATTAAGAAAAGTCACAAGAATCAGCTTCTGGGCAAAAATATCAATATTTTCGAGTGAAATTGAGTGTTTTACATGCAAATCAGTTTTTCCATGCATAAATTTGCATATTAATTCATATTAAATTAGCGTTGATTTATTCTCCCCAAAAATTACTACACAGACTTAAGAAGTTTAGCGATAAAAGGAACCATGCATGCCCAAATTTCAGGCCGTGCGTCGCGGCGCTCGGCACGGCCGAGATCAGAAGGGGCCATGATGCCCCCCCCCAGTCTCAACACCTAACGAAATAGCCCAGTCATTTCACTAATTATTTGATAGAGATGAAGATATGGAGGCTAAAAGTAGTCATGATTATACCAATGTAGGGGGAAAATGAGATGCAAAGGTCAAGTCATTAAGACCATACAAGAAATACAAGTTGTGGCCAATTTGACCTAGGCAAATGAATTACACATGTTTTGGTCCCTTGGACTCTAAAATATGTTCGAGATAGGCGAAGTTGAGTAAAAAATCAACTTAAAAAAAAAACTTCCTATTGACAAAACACAGAGCAAATTGTGACCTGTCAAAAATATTCGACATATAGACGATAATTCACTTGTGCAATGTTGAGTTATGCGAAGTTATCTTTATATCGTTATCCAAACTGCAGAAAATATCATGTGGCAATATATGTTGGTGGTTTTCAGACAGTAGATTTACAAATGCACTAATGGCATTTCACATCTTGGCCAAGTGTGTAGTTATATGAGGGCAATATTTTAATAATAATATAGAGAATATTTATTATTGATGTCATTGTGGGAAGTACTTAAATTGAATATCTCAAACACGTGTACCTGGACAGTATTTAATGTATGAGTATGTAAGTTACGTGTAGCTATTTTAATGACAACATTCTCAGTGCACACAACTTTAGATTATTCAACAAGAGTTAATGACCACTACAGTGTAAGTTCTTTTTGAGGGGTTTTTTTTTGCCTCCTATGTTCAAATTTCAAAATGAATAATAAGTTGATTTCTTTTGTGCATTGTTTGTGCAAATGATAAGTTAAATGTGTTAATTGTGTAGAACATGAGAGAGAATAATATTTGCCATGTCTATTACTGCCGTAGGAAACTACTGACAGACAAAATTTAATGTTACTGCGTGTGAAGTATATGTTAATTTATAATGGATGTTGATTGATCTTATACTTTTAAGAGCAAATTGGGCTCTGTTCTGATCATAAATAAATCCAGTTGTGTTTATATGTAACACCTTGATCACTGTATTCCAGTAGAAAGACATTTGTGTATGATAGTTATGTTGTTTCATAAAGTTACAAAAGAGACATTTTCTGGTATTTGATGGAGCAACCATAATTTTTCTGTCTTGAAAGTAACCTAAGAAAATGTGATCATTATTATATTTTTAGAAATGACGTGGATAAGTAGATATTCAATTTTTAACTTATGAGATAAAATAGATATGTGTTGCACATACTCATTAAGGTGATTCTATTGAGCAAAATTAAAATGCTTATAAAAGTCCCTAATAGCGACAAAACTAATATTGTGGACTTCAATTTAAGAAAAAAATCAAACTTTGTTATTTGAGCTACATGATTGTGCTTATATGGACAAAAAAAAAGCAGTCACCAGCATACAAAAGTTTGGCATGTTATGCCTAGTCACTTGGCATGGTATGCAATCGTTAAAACATTTATAAGATTTACTGCTGGCCAGCCCGTACAAATAAGTACAGACCAAAAACACACGTAAGTCTATGAAAGAGGAAATGGCTAAAGATCAGGAGGAGGTCACAACTGGATACTCCAGATTTTCACTCTTTTACAGCGAACTAAATGATCACTCGAAGTACATTTTTAAAGGCCTTCATATTATATTTAGACGCGTAATCATAAGACCTTAGGAGCATGGAGGATTTATGTAGCTCAGATAATTAAACTGTGGTCATTTGTTATACATTGTGTCTGTTAAAGCTTGGCTTCGTTACGAAAATTGTACTAGTACTTTTTGCAATAGCATTTATTTGAGGACATCTATAAACCTCGCTTCCCAAAGGCCCAGCTCAAATCAGCCAACAAAAATGAGAAGGGCATAGATCATCAAATGGTTTAGTAGTGTTTTAAGACAAAAAAAAATATCGGATACTACTGACTACTAATACGATTGCAACAAGTTGTTGTTTTTATATGGGTTGGGGTGGGGGATACGGCGACTCCTGTTATAACAAAGTCCTCGGACCAACAGTTTTCTTCTGTTTGTATCGAAATTTTGTTTATAACCAAATCAGTGAAAGTAATATATAGATATATAGAATCATGATTTTAGAGACCTGAATTTCTACTTCGTTTGTAAGCAGGAATTTTGTTTGACCATGGTTCGTTATAACGGGAATGGCACTGTATGTCACTCTTTTGTATAAGTCTGTGCATTAACCATCGTAATTGGCAAAAATGCATACAATTTGGCCCACAGTAAAGTACTGGCAATATTTGCTGCAAGACAGGATTGTTCATTTCATTTCATAGCCTCGCATTTTCTATTTTTTGTCTTTGGTGGCAATAGTCTACAAGTAGAAAAATCAGTTCTAAATGGTAGGTGCTTTTTAGAGTATGCTTCACTTGACATGTACCCTCTATCAAATCTCTGCTTGTTTTGTCTAGTTGGTTCTGTAACAAGTACAAGATTTTTAGTTTGGCATATATGCAATTTCGGTGTAAATATAATAATATATTTATATATCCTGGTAAAATGTAGAAAGATTAAAATATAGTAAGGTGTATTTTATA